>JAJTUV010001952.1:0-292484 GCA_021653895.1 Mastomys natalensis
TTTCTTATTTCTTCTGGCTAAGCTTTGTTTTTCATAAGTCTAGAACATTGAGTATTGTAGCTTACAAAAGCACTTTTCAATCCTATATTGTTGCTTCGTTTTTGCTAAATTGTCTTTTTTAAATTAGGCATGATGATGAAGAAAAGAAATTATGTTTATTTACATTAAATAATTTAATGATTGTAAAACATGGAACCTTTTCAATACTGGTATAACTTTAATGATCTACTTATCAAATGCTGTTTTCACTATAGTCTATTTTCATTTTGTTTTTATTTCTAAATGGAGCTGAAAGTGAACAGCCATGGAATTAGAATCTTGAGATTTCTATGATATTAATGGGCATTTATGTTATTTGAAAATCAACCCTTAGCTTATGGCTCTATAAATAAACGAAAACTTTCTTCATTTAAAACTGTAGCATCCCTTTGAGGAAGAGCAGGCTTTGTGTGGAGGTTAGAAAGGTATGAACAGGCTGTGAGCTATAAAGGCCCTGTACTCACTTGCCAATACTTGCATTGATCCTTTGAAATTCTTTTTTTTTCATAGGAAACTTTATTTACATTTCAGATGTTCTCTCATTACCCCATTCCTCCCTCCCTCCCAGGAACTCACTATCCCTTCCCCCCTCCTCCTGCCTCCACGCTGGTGTACCCCCACCCAACCTACCCCCGTATCTCACCTCCCCACCCTCGAATACCCCCCTCCCACGACGCCCAGCCTTCATGAGACCAAAGATCTCTTCTCCCACTTATATATAGCTCCCTTGCATATATAGCTGGAGCCATGGGTCCCTCCCTAAGGCTCCCAGGCTGGTGGTTTAGACCCTGGGGGCTCTGGTTGGTTGGTATTGTTGCTTTCCTCATGGTGTCACGAATCCTTTCAACTCCTTCAGCCTTCACTCTATCTTCTCCATTGGGAACCCCATGATCAGTTTGATGGTTAGCTGTGAGCATCTGCCTCTGAGTATGTCAGACTCTTGCAGACTTCTAGGGAGACAGCTATATCAGGCTCCTGTCAGCATGTACATCCTGACATCCACATCAGCGTCTACCTTTGGTAACTGCACATGGGATGGATATCAAGGTGGAATGGTCTGTAGACAGCCCCTCCTTCAGTTTCTGTCCTGCACTGTGTCTCCATATTTGTTCCCTTGAGTATTTTGTTACTCCCCCGCCCCCCTACTTGGTCATCATTCTTCATGAGCTTTTTGTGGTCTGTGAGTTGAATCTTGGGTATTTCAAGCTTCTGGGCTAAAGTCCAATAATCAGTGAGTGGATACCATGTATGTTCTTTTGTGATTGGGTTACCTCACTCAGGATGATATTTTCTAGTTCCATCCATTTACATAAGAATTTATCAAATTCATTGTTTTTAATAGCTGAGTAATATTCCATTGTATAAATGTACCACATTTTTTGTATCCATTCCTCTGTTGAAGGGCATCTGGGTTCTTTCCAGTTTCTGGCTATTATAAATAAAGCTGCTATGAACATAGTGGAGCATATGTCCTTGTTATGTGTTAGAGCATCTTCTGGGTATATGCCTAGGAGTGGTATAGCTGGGTCCTCAGGTAGTGATATGTCCAATTTTCTGAGGAACCACTGAGTTCCACCATCTCCATGGTAATATGGGTCTTTTAAAACGTGAATATGCAGCTAGAGAGATGACTCAGCTGTTCTGAGTACTTACTGCTTTCCCAGAAAACCAGAATTTGGTTCCCAGTACACATGCTGATAGCAACCCACCACAACTTGTAACTCTAAGTCCAGGATATCTGAACCGTCTTCTTAACCTCCAGGGATTTTACTCATGTAAAAATAGCAACCCAATCTTTATAAAAAGAAATGTTATCATTGTATAAATGGTGTTTGCAGTGAATACATTATTCACTGTATTAGCAGATTTATTATTAATTTATATACAGTGATTTAAATAATTAAATTTGTGAAGTGAAGTCTATCTGGCTTTTGACTGAGTCCATAGATATTAGAATGAACTTGACTAGGATGACAAACAATTGAAGAAGTAGCAGACAAATGGGCCCACACAGAGAAAGCTGGTATCAGGCAGGCTGTGCTCTCTGATTGACAAACCAGAGTACCTGGATGCTCAGGATGTTTACTGTATGCATCTGAACGTTGGGATAGGGTTATTCTATAAAGTTAATGAGGAAAGTAAGGATATTATCTAGAGCTAGAAAGGAGGTAAGTTTATGGGGCATGTTTATGGTGTGAATGTACATGAATCAAGAGGGCAGGATTAGCCAATCTCAGAAAGATTGGTCTCTGTTAGAGAACAGTCTTCCCATTGTAAATATGAAAGTGTTCAGAGAAATTATGATAGCAATTTTCTGTATATACTGTCAACATATGCACATGGCTCAGAGGAAGGATTTGCTGTCCCTTGGACCCTCACAGATGGAGAGATTCCAGATTTTGCCATTTCCCCATAGGTATGAGGATAAGATCTTTGACATGCTGTATCAAAGTGCAAAGCATACATTAACTTAGAGCTTCACATGCTAAGGGCTTCCTCTAATCCCCACACTTATTTTTGTTCCATAATTTTTTATTTACTGAGATAATTTTTTAATTAATTAAACTTGAATATAATTATTAATAGCCCTAAGAAAATTTTAATGAGTGTAATAGTGTAGGAAGAATCTACACACAAAATTTTAAGTTGACACTTGTTTAAGGTTAGCCCTCCCTGTATTCTTACAATGACAGACAAGGGATTTTTCTTTAAAAAGCCATGGTTGTCCTTTTCTTTAGATTTATCTTTATAAACCATGTGTTTTTTTTTCTCCTTTTCTTATTCTTTTTAACTTTCTACCTTGAATTAATATGCTACACGACCCTGTAGGAAGACCAGCAGTTTCAATTAACCTAGACCCCCGAGATCTCTCAAACACTGGACCACCAACAAAGCAGCGTACATCAGCTGATATGAGGCCCCAACACATATATAGCAGGGGACTGCTGGGTCTCAGTTCAGTCAGAGAAGATGTATCTAACTCTCAAGAAACTAAACGCTCTAGGGAGTTTAGAGGTCTGGTTGTCTGGGGGATGGGAGGGGACATCTTCATGGAAACAGGGTGGCAGGGAGGAGGTATGGGATGTGGAACAGTCAGAGGGTGGACCAAGACAGGAATAAAATCTGGAGTGTAATAAATAAATAAATAAATAAATAAATAAATAAATAAAAATTAAATAAGAAAAGAAAAAGACAACACAAAACAAAAACATAATTTGTTTTTTAAACTTTATTGCTTTCATGAAAGAAGAGAAAAATGGTTGAATTTTACGTTGAAAAATTGCAACATACCTATAATTCTTTACTATATTATGATGGTTATTGTAAACAAAAGTATTTATTAATATTGGCCATTATTATTCATCCATTGAATTTATAGTCTCATAGAAAGTAGCTAGTTCAGCATAAGATGATGTCTTTACTTCCTTTATTTGATAGTGAATTTTATCAAGATTCATGTCTAACAATTTTTTTTTTTTTTTTTTGGTTTTTCGAGACAGGGTTTCTCTGTGTAGTCCGAGCTGTCCTGGAACTCGCTCAGTAGACCAGGCTGGCCTCGAACTCAGAAATCCGCCTGCCTCTGCCTCCCAAGTGCTGGGATTAAAGGCGTGCGCCACCACCGCCCGGCGATGTCTAACAATTTTTAACCAGTAGCAAGACCAATAAGATAACTCTACTCAACCTGTGTATCTAGGTTTTGTATACATACAGAAAAAAATTACGTACATTAGTAAATAAAAGTAGTTTTTTTCATACAGGTTTCAGAAAGAAAAAAACTATTGAAAGTTATTATAAATCTAGGTAGGTCCATAAAACTCTTACAGACATTTAGAGATTTAGAACTTCAGTTTACAATGTTACAAAAAATAGCTCAGATTTCCTCCTGTCTTACATGTGTACTTACAAAGACACCACAATTTCTTAGGCTCATCAGTTTGAAGATTTTTTTTAAAATAGCTTTGCGTTCAGGTTTCTGCTTTTATTACCAATTTTTACAAGAGGTAGAAATATGGAACAAATGTTGATAGAATATTTCTGTCAAATAAAACCCTTCAAAAGGACAATATTACCTTGTGTGTCTTTTATTACTTTATGTCAGTTGGCATTTTCTGTGAACATTGCGGTGTGTGGAAAGAAAATGCCAGTTCCTGAAGGAAGACAAAGTCTTGATATTCTTCTCTTGCTTCTCTAATGGCCATTAAACATAATATGACTAGACCTGTAGCATCTTGTTGGAAAAAAGAATCCTTAAATAATAGAACTATTGTTTTCTGACCATTCATGAGAACAGGCCTCCAAAATCCATCTTAATATTCATATACAAAAACCTAGCCCTGCCATGCTAATTGCTTCTATCCTTCAGTTTGTCTTTTTCTCTTATTAAAAAACAAAAGCATGAAACAAAACACACACAAACAAATAATACCAAAGCACTGCATGTTGCACATGATTGTAAAGCACTTTTGAATAGTCTGTATGTTTCTCAGTTCATGTGTGTTCATCCTAAGAAATTAACATGCTGGGAACTCAAGAGACATAAAAAATTAACTCAGACAGTGGCTCCCTGGTTCCTTGTCGCAACTTTATGATGATCAAAGATACACTGTTAACCTCCAATTCTAAAGAAGTAAATATTTCAAGAAGGACATGGGGGAAGTTGGAGATGAAAGAGGTGTCAAGATAGTATACATTTAAACTCACATACAAAATTCTCAAAAAAAAAAAAAGAATTTAAAGACAAATATTGCCAGTCAGTGGTGGCACACGCCTTTAATCCCAGTACTTGGGAGGCAGAGGCAGGCAGATTTCTGAGTTCGAGGCCAGCATGGTCTACAGAGTGAGTTCCAGGGCAGCCAGGGCTACACAGAGAAACCCTGTCTCAAGAAACCTAAAAAAAAAAAAAAAAAATAAATAAATAAATAAATAAATTAAGATATGTATGTATGGGATGTGAATGCAGAAACAAACTGAATTAAGATAAAGGAAAGTTAAGAAATTAACAAAATGACAAAGGAAATGGGAAGTGCTACAGATTCCCAAGAGTAAAACTAAATAAAACAAAACAAAACCTCAACAACAACCTTGAACTGTTGTCATCAGTGTTTTGTTGTTGTTTGTTGTTGTATGTAGGTCTTTTTGTTTTTGTTGTTGTTAGATGTATATAGAACATGTGGCATAACATTATGGTAAAGCTGATCTTCTATAATGGAAACATTGAATAATAACCAAACTAATAAACACTTGTTTTAATGTATAATGCTATGATCTAACTAAACCAAGACTGAAGTCATTTGTGTTGAAGCTGGTTATAGGTCAAGACTATGGGCACCCACATGTACTACATATGTCCCTGACATAATCTGGACAATAATTCTGTGCTGGGTAATGTTCTGCTTACTATATCACCCCACCCTTCATCGAAAGAAGTAACAGGAATTCAAAGATATTATCTGTTACTGAGATAGATGGATAAAAACATAGACATTGTGAAACCATATTTCCTCAAACCAAAACCAAACAACATAATGTTATAATAAAATCAACACTGTGATCGTTACAGGTAGTTATAGCTTAGATGACTCCTGAAAAGAAAATTATCTTTATAGCAGTTTTCTCTTTTTATTTTTACCTCCTTTGCATGTAATCCTTAATATGTTCATTGATACTGAGATGAACAGAATAAATGAACTGAAATCTTCTGTTCTGGATCAGTTAGTTCATTAATCAATCATATAGGATTCAGAGCTTAGTTGAATAGTTATATTTTACTCCCTAATTTCATGAAAATCTTTTTCAAATAGCTTTCCATTCTTAAGATTTGAATTCTGATGGCAGGTGAAATCTGTCCCACATCAGGACAGAGGTTACAGCCTGAACAGAGACAAGGGCCAGATATATAATTTAGATCATTCCCAAGAGTATGAAAACTCTTGCCTCAAATACATAAAACCTAAGCCTGTTGGATGTAGATAACTGTCTCTTAGATTATTTTTAAAAACATATGATATAATAAGAGTAGTTAGATCATACCATTATACATTAAAATGAGTGTTTATTATTTTGGTTATAATTCAATGTTTCCATTATAGAAGATCAACTTTACCATAATGTTATCTTTGTCTCCTATCACCAGATTCTGTTTAGAATATTCTAAAGAACTTCCTTCATGCAGGGACTTTGTGTTCCCCTCAAATTTTGAGAAATCATTAGACTCAATATGTAACACAGTTATATTTTTAAGCCATACTTGCATTGTCTTGTTTGGGAAATTTTAAATGGAAATATAAAACATACTTACTTGAATTATTGCTGCAATATATTAATATTGAGTTTTAAAATATTGCTGTGTCCATGATCCTCAAAATGGAAAGAGATTATGACAAATACAGTTAGGACACATATGCCTCTCTTTAAAATTCTGAGAAGCAAGCTGTTCATACATCATCCTATTGTCAACTTTCTCAAATAAATGTAATGAAAATATTTTTATATTCTAGTTGTTGAAATTAGTATTTTAATGTGTAAGCTCTGCAAGTTTAGTAATTATCATTAAAGCTTCTTTTTTCATTTTTATAAAACACAGTCATGCTTTCTTCATAGAATTTTCACTACTTGAAAAGGCTACTTGGTTTAATAATGTAGTGTCATAGATAGTCAGTAGGATATTCACTAAAATGTGCCCACCCATTTTTGATTCAACCTCACCATAATTTACACTTCTGCCATTGAACATATAGTTGTATCTCTTTACATAGGAACTAAACACATGCCTTAGTTTTACCTGGCCGTAATTAGAAGATTAATGCTGAGAGATAATCCCATTGGATTATCATTTTATTCAAATAATACCATTATTCCATTTTAGAGTTCTTAATTAAGACACATTTGCATGTCTATGAAAATTAACTTGATCCATATGAATTTCTGTGTATGCACCTTACATTTTAGTATGCCAAGGCTCAGAGAGCCATCTTTGTGAACAGCCTAACTTGTGCATATTTGATTTTGAGAATGTGAATTATTCACAGCACAGTAGTTTGTGTGTTGTTGTATTTTTTTTTTCCTTCATTGATTGGCAGAGAATTTCAACAATTGTATATGTATTCATCAGAAAACAGTTTGTTTGTTCTCTTTCAAGGACAGGTTGAAACACTCCTGTACATTCATTCCTCATAGGCACTAGAGATGCATATAATTCTGTGTGATTTGAATATTTGATTTTAACTATGTATTTTCTAGGTACCACTAACTTGCTAACAGTGTGGTCTCTTTTATGTGATACTTTTAAGCGTTAAGTTTGAGGTTCCTTGTTTTCACTCTTTTTATAGTTTCTGTAAAACTATGACTAGATATTAGGGGGCAAAATATATATTTCAATGTAATAAATATCAACACATGCAATCAGTCTCTCTAAAGGTTATTTTTTTTCCAGTCACCATATTATACTTTAGAGAGATAGGTGTGTTCTTAGTAGCTAAATTGACACATAAATTATAAATAAGTGTCAAATCAAATTATAATCAAACATAGAATTAATAAATAAGAAACTCCATTGTCATCTTTGAAATACATAGGGATAACATTCAGTAGTATGCTAATAAAAAAATCCAAGTGCTTACATTGCTAGGAGATATTGATTTCCTGACTGCAGGATCTATCATAATTGCAGAGTAAAATACCCTATTTAATCCATGGTACTATTGTCAGAAGGATGTAATTTAGAAATGTATAGTAAATGAATTTAAATAAGCACTTGGATTTATTTATTTATCTACTTCATTTGAATTAAATTTCCCTTCTGTATGGTAATGAGAAGATAGAGAATCCCGGCTTAATGATGAGGGATGATTAGAATTTTAACATTTCCTTTTGAATATAAATTATTCCTCTAGTTAGTAAAAAATGGAGAGGAATGTGCTTTGTTGCTCTGAAGCACTTAACAAAGAATGCTCTCCTGCCCATTAACTCTGAGCTTTCCACCTCCTTTTCCTTGTATGTTTTCTAATCAAGGACATACTTTCTCCCCGGAGGCACGTGGGAGTTTAGCAATTACGAGCCGCTCTAACACTAAGCAATTTCTTCTGGGACTGCAATCTGTTAGAGTTCAATTTTCTCAACCACAGACAAAATGATCAGAATAGATTCATTCCTTTAGAATGAAACTGAGTGAATAAACTAAATGTGATTGAAATGAACTTACGTGGCATTCATACATAAATCAACAGGATATCCAGCACGCATCCCAACTGTACATACGATAGCATGTGCTTTGAATTCTAGCATCATTTTGAATGTTTTTTTTTTTTATATCTCTAAAGCACTTTTTTAACACCACTGTGATTTCAGTATAAATGTAATGATAGCTATTATATATAGGTATTGCCAGATTGTCTGGTAAAGTTGTTGAATATATTATATTCCCCAAGTCATAAGAAATGCACGAACTTTGCCTCTGGGACCCTCCAATGGCTATCCCCAGTTCCTCAACCCCCGCCACTTGCTACTGGCTCTCAGGATACAATGGGCATGGTTTAAGCAGAGAAGGGGAAATAGAACATGTAGAGGCCATCTCTAGTAGATAGGAATGAATGGCCACCAGTCAAGGGATAGGGCCACATATCCATCTCAAAATTTTTAACCCAGAAATGTTCCTATTCAAAAGAAGAGCAGGGACAAAACTGAAACAGAGGCTGAAGGAAGGGCCATCCAGGGGATTGCAACCCCTTAGGAAGAACAACATCAGCTGGCCGAACCACCCAGGTTTCCCAGGGACTCTAACAAGGAGTGTATAGGAAGGGATCCATGGCTCCAGATACATAGGTAGCAAAGGATGGGATTGTTTGACATGAATGGGAGGGGAGACCCTTGGTTCTATGGAAGTTTGATGCCCAGAATAGGGGGATGCTGGAGGGGTTGGGTGGGAGAGATTAAGTGGGCAGGAAAGCACCCTCATAGAGACAAAGGGTGGGGGGAGTAGAAGGAGGTTGTAGGTTGGCCAGAGAGGGGGGACTTGTGGAGGAGTAACCGAGAAGTGGGATATCATGTGAGATATAAACAAGTAGAATGATTAATTTAAAAATAAAAAGAAATGCAAGTACTTCAGTGTACCCCATGACTTTATCAAACCTGCCATTAACAAACGCTTTTTCTTTGTCTGCCTGTTATATTTACACACACACACACACACACACACACACACAGATACATACACTTACTTCATCTTAGTTTGGTAGAGAAGCAATGTTTTAATTAGCTATTTGGTGGGTAGATTCATGGTCCTGGACATACTTAGGTAGATCTCTAAATTCTTTTTTGTAAGGTCAAATCCGGTTTTAGTACTGAATAATTGTTTTGATATGAGAGAGATTTTTCCATATTTTACTGTTACACAAACATACCTTCCCTTGAAATGTATATGATAATTATATTGGGAAGAGAATAAAGATTTATCAATTGTTACATTATTTATAAAAGCTAAGACCTAGTATTCACTTAAAATTGAGTAGACAACTAATTGGAAAAATATTCTATGCACTCTCAATAGATTATGAAGCTATTACAGAAGAGGCAAATCTATTTATGTCACCTGAAATTTTTTTCAATAAAGAGATAATACAGAAAGGACTAGGGTTGTCATGCCAACATTCAAACAGGGATGGATGTTTTACGTTTCCTTATATTACACTTAGTATTATTTTAATTTATTTAAATGGTCATGATTTTTCTTTTCATGGCCCTGCCCTCATTAGTCAATTACAGTGTTACATTTGCCTATCTAATCGTATATATAAGTTTCATATTTAAATGAAATTTAAATATGAAATTTATGAATTTCATAAACCAATGAATCTTTGTTTATCACTTTTCCAGAGTCAAGGTTAGTGAAACCTTCTGAAGGATCACAGTGAACACTAGACACTTGAGATGAATAAATTTAATTTGTGGGTCAATGAGGATAATGAGATTTATAGTTAGTATATTGGCAGTTTAGTTTTCCATCATAGGAACAAGAATAGTTCTGTGAAGTGTCATAATCATACTTTATGTAGAAAAGGTTATATTAGGCCTCAGTAAGATATAAATTATCATATCTCCAGTCACTTGTGATTCTCTGGCTGCTCCAGTTGAGTATCATTATGTTTACTAAGTGCTAGTACAGCCTGCAGCACACTTTACACAAACCTGCTTGTAATGCATAATGGAAATATCACAAAAGGGGTTGTCAACCTAAGATAAAAATACAAACTTATTCATGCTATTAACTCCACTGATACTTGTAACCCATCAAATCCATACAATAAGGGGTCATTAAGTACATATTATAAAATTTGAGGAAAGCAGGTAATCAATGTGAGAGAAAGAGTGAGATGAAGATAGTTGTTAGATAGTGATGACAGACAGAGAGATGATAGATAGATAGATAGATAGATAGATAGATAGATAGTCTTTCTCCTAACACTGATGTTCATAATACTAAGATAGCTTTATTTTCTACAGGCTAAATATCTGATTTGACCTACCTTCATACCACATATCCATTTTTGTTTTGTGGCCTCATCTAAAAACACTTCAGGAGGATGATATTAATTAATTATAATGCCACATGGCCAGTCTTATTTTGATCTAGACAGCCTCATGGGAGAAGCTAAATCAAAGACAGAAGGTTTAAAAGGTTTTATTGAGACTGAAGCTTTGGAATAATAAAAGTGAATTCAGTTTCACTGAAAAATAAAATATCTTGTTTTAAAATGAATATGGTCATAAACAACACTGGGATTTGCAGAGTTTTCGCAGAGAAAATCCTCCACTGAATTCTGCCACTCTTCATAAGGAACTAGATTGTTGCTGCTTAAAGCTTATGGTAGAAAAAACCTTGTGTGCCAGTTCTGAACTCATGGAATTAATTAGTTATTTTACAACACTTTCCTCTCATTTTAATTTTTATTCATAACTTCCTTTAGATATTTTCAAATACACTTAATAAATTAAATCTTACAAACTGGTTAAATCACTTCTTAAAGTGAGCATTTTTGGCAAACTTAATCTTTTTTATAAAAATCAAATTTCTCATTTCTATTACTACGGATGAAAAAACTAGTAAACGAATTGAAACATGTACTGTGATATAAGGAGACACAGTGTTTGTCCTTCATTGGTTCTCTCTAAATATTTTTAGAGATATAGTTAAATTTTGTTAATATAAATATAAAACTAGAAAGAAAATAGTAATGCCAAAAATTTTCCTTTCCCCTTCCTTCTTTTAATTGTCCAGAATCTACATTCAGGTCATGACAAAGTCATTTATAAGAATATAATGAGACAAATGTCTAGCTTATAAAGATTAATCAAATTAGATGTGATGCCCTGAAACAGAGGAGTAAAGGAAATTGAAATATCCTTTTTTTTTTTTCAATATCCACTAAGAAATCTGGAAATGTGAAAAGATATATCAAACAGATTTACAGTCAATGCATTTCAAAGTTGGTTTGCAGTATGCATAATTTACTTCAAGATGATACAGGTGACTAGAAATGTGGAAATGAAAGTTTGAAAGGTTTTCCCTTCCTCACTATAATGTTTTGATCAAAATGAACAACAAGAAAAGTATCTTTATCCCATGTTTCAGAATAGAAACAATTGAGAACAGGTTGTCATAACTTATAAAAGTTCTGACACCTAGATGTTAGTATTTATTGGCAGAAGGGGAATAAAGTAATCAGTTTTAATAAATGAATGAGAAAACCATCGAGCCCGACCAACAAGCATGTGCCTCTTGTTCTCCAGAAGAACAGTGAAGATGGTCCAATACAAACACGTAGGCTTACATAATACATCATGTGAGTTTTCTTTCTGTAGTTTTTTGGAGCTCAGTTACGTTCTCCTAGAGCACAGAAAATGTAAGTGATTAGGGTGTATTGCAATGTCAACAGGAGGCAAGAATCGTCTTATTCACTCATGAGCCCTATTAAATATCATACTAACCAGACAGAGGTGTAATCTCTGGGGGTACAATAATCATCTCTGTGATTGTATTTGAGTCCTGCTTCACAGGAGGCAACCAATGTCTGGTATTGTAATCCCTGTCAAACACCCATCGCACCGGAGGGCATAGATTTACAGGGGTATTTAATACTGTTGTCTAAGCAGTTTGACAGCATTAAACTGCCTTTAAACTGTGGATGTTTATAGCTATAGACAAACGCTAAGATAGGTTTTTACTTTGGGTAAGACTTTCTACTTATTGACAATGGATTCAGAGACCTATAATTGTAGAATGTGCTGAAAAATGTGATGGCTTCGTGCTCAGCTCTAAATAGCTCACTTACACCATCCACTAAATGCCGAGAGAACACTTAAGGAGGAGATCAGAAAGAAAGTGAGGAGGCTTTACAATGACATTTACTGAGCAAGTCAAAGTCATTGCAATCATTGACTCATAGCAATTATACCTGAACTGGATCTGAGCAAACCAGATCCAGTGCATAGCTTGATTTGATGTAGGAGTAGGTAGTGGACCTTTAACCTCACTGATTAACTGTTTCCCACTGACTGATTTGAGGGATGCACTGTGTTCTTTTGTGTGCCCATAGTAATGTCACAGGTCAAACTTTGATGGCGAGACAGCATCAAATATACTAAATGTGACAGGAAAGAAAAACCACCAGGAATCAGAGAATTGGGGTAGTAGTGATGACAATAGATTGGAGGAATATAAGAGAGGGAAGAGGAGCGAATAATTGGATAATTATAATTGATTTTATTTATAAGTAAGTATTCTAAATTAAATAGCTTTAGTCATAAAAGAAGATAATAGGTAAATATTCAGAAATGCTGAAATGTTATCCCATATTTAAGGTTTCTAAATGAGAAAACAATAAAATTACTCATGCTTAAAATAATCCAAAAATCTAAAGTTTCTTCTCATTGCTTAAGATGTATGTATTGACCAATTACGGAATCACAGTTTAACAAATTAATATTTTAATAGCAACATTTTCTTTGTAAATGATTATAACTTCATCAAAATGTTATTTTTCTATGTACATATCAAATTGGATATTTTATGAGAAAAATTACTTAAGTGCAGACATACATCAATTATATATTTAATTTCAGTTGCAGATCAAATCTAAAACAACTTGATATCAGAAAGATCAGGATTAAGATGATAATGACATAGTTTTAACATCTTGTAGTAGATATTTCAAAGTCTAAATTCTTATTTTCCAGTCATATTCATATAAATTCATAAAAACTATGGTTTGGGGATTAATTATTATTATATTTCTAATGTAAGATATAACCAAAATTCAAGTTTCCTATCTTCATTATGTGAGTGAAGGTACAAATGATAGTGATAAATCCTACATAAAAGTTATATCAATAATATGATGCAAAAATTTTTTTTTTTTTGGTTTTTCAAGAAAGGGTTTCTCTGTGTAGTCGTGGCTGTCCTGGAACTCACTCTGTAGACCAGGCTGGTCTCGAACTCAGAAATCTGCCTGCCTCTGCCTCCCAAGCCCTGGGTTTAAAGGCATGCGCCACCACTGCCTGGCACAAATTCTATACCTTTTGGAATTGTCCAAGAACTTTGAAGATTTTTTTCATTCCTCTCCCATCCTCCCAGATCTGCTCTGCCTCCCCTGTCTTCCAGATCCACTCTTCCTCCATTTCCCTTCAAAAAAAGCAAGTCTGACAATGATATCAAGTCAACATGTCATAACAGATTAAATAAAACTAAACAGATAACCTCATATCAAGGCTGCCCAAGGTAGAAGGGAAAAGCTCCCATGAGCATGTAACAAAGACAGATACCCCAACTCTAAGCTAAGGAATGATAACTAAAATATTCAATTAAAATAATAATAAAAATGAGATACTGAGAGCCCCAGGGGTTCAGGTTGGTTGACTGTGTTGGTCTTCCTGTGGAGTTTCTATCCCCTGGTGCCCCCTCTCTGAGTATCCCCCCAACTCTGGCACTTCAAGTTTCTTCAAGTCTCTGTGAGGCTAGGTGCTTCCTCTCCCACTGACGTCAGACAAGACAGCCCAACTAGTAGAACATATCCCACATATAGGAAACAGCTTTTGGGATAACCCCAGTTTCAGTTGTTCAAGACCCACATCAGCTGCACATCTGCTACATATATATAAGAAGGCTAGGTCCAGCCAGTGTGTGTTCTTTGGTTGGTAGAGAAGGGATATGGGACCAGTGAGGGGAGCAGTGGGATGATGTAAAGTAAATAAGTTTAATTTTTTTAATTCAAATTAAAAAAAGAATGATAGCATGTATGTAGCAGACATATCAAAGACTTATGCAGGCTCTGTGGAGGATACAAATGCAATCTCTGTGAGTCTCTATGAGCCCTTTTTTACTTGATTCCATGGGTCCTATTTTCCTGGTTTCCTCAATTCCTCTGGGTCCTACATTCCTTCCTTCCTATCATCTGTCAAGTTCCCCAAGTTCAGCCTAATGAAATCTGTAGGTCTCTGCTCCCTTCAGCTGCTGGAAGAAGCCTTTCTGGTGACAATTGGGCTAGGCTCCTATACTATGAGTCAACTAACAAAAGATTGTCCATGAGTGTATCAGTCTAGACATTGCCTTTTATTGATTTTAATGTTTGACAAATTTGTGTGGTTGATGGGTTTCTTCCTTTTCATACACTCCATCCCATATTTCCTAAACTGTTTGTCAAACTTCACCATACATTTAGCTTCTTTTTAAGCATGCCCACTGTGATTAATTTGTTTTTTGCCTAAAATGAGTGGAAGACAATTTCTTTTCTAGAAAAAGAGGGATACTATTGATTTCCTTAGGTGGTATAGCCAGTAAAATTTAGCACATTTTCCATTCTAACATTTGAAACATTTGTGCCATAATTGACCTCTTGATTACTATAGTACATTTACTTCTTCATTCTGACAATGATAACCTTGTTTTATTTTATGAATATTAGAAAGTTTAAAACACACAAATGTTTACAACCAACCTTTAAAATATTAATATAAAACATACTATTCTGTACTGTAGACCATTTTTAGAAATAATGGGAAGTGATTGAAATACTATGTTTTTTGGATTTAAGTGTTTATCTGTTGTTCTTAAAATGTCAAGTGAGCCAATAGACAATGAATAGTTTTGAAAGTTTTGCATGAGTATAGGTTGCCTCTATAGTCATATACAATTCAATATTGAAATGTTAAGTATTGGTCTGAATGGAGGATGAAATTCAAGTAGATATGGTAATGCCCACTGGATGAAATTTTATTTTAATAGGATGTGAGAACTTTTTTAGAGTAACAGAAATTTTTTCTGTTACTAGTGAGCTTTGTCTGGTCAATTAAGGGAAGAGAGGATCACAGTCACCAAAGCCATCCCAAGTCAGTGGCTTTTGAGTTTGTTGTTTCTTGTTTAAGAATAATAATGAAACACAAACAAATAATGAGTATTGGCAGGGGAGATTTATGAAAGAAAAGTAAAAATAATTCAAGAAGACAGATGGAATCTCCCAAAGAGGAATAACATCATATTTTGCTTAGTTCAGTGAGCTTTTATGGCTTTTGCTAGTGAGTAGACAGGCATTGGATTATTGTTTAGACTAATTCTTTTAAATATGTGCTCTGACTTGAGGATGCCCTAACATCCCTTTGCATGCTTCTTCTTAGTGAAAAGAGTGATCACATTTTATTCATTTAAACAGAGGATCAGTCACAGGTTGTGTTTGTCCAGTGTCTCTCAATTTCGTTTTTTAGGTATCATCTGAATTATTTTCTACCTAGGAAAGGGTCTTTACAAACACTACTACTACTATTATTATTACTCCATCTCCCTCTTCCTCTCTTTCTTATTTTTAAGATTTATTTATTTATTAATTGTTTATATAAGTACACTGTAGCTGTCTTCATACACACTCAAAGGGAGCATCAGATCTCATTACAGATGTTAATGAGCTACCATGTTGTTTCTGGGAATTGAACTCAGGACCTCTGGAAGAGCAGTCAGTGCTCTTAAATGCTGAGCCATCTCTCTAATCCCACCTGTACTTCTTGATGGAAACTATCTCCTATTTCAGTAAAACTTGATAAGTGGTTTTATAACAGGACTGAGAAGGAAATCTTATTTTACACATTCTCAAGGGAAAAAGAAAAGGATAAGAACTATTGCCAAAAATGTAATATAAAACTCATGCATGTGCAATGGACGTAGGGATAAAGCAATACTCCTGATTGAGAAGTTGTTATCAGTTGATAACTGCCTGTCGGTGATGAGTCAGTTTTCCTTAAGAATACGGCCCATGGTCAGTTGAGCACACTCCAGTGAGCACCCAAACACCCCAAAGATGATGGGCATCTGAAATACAATCCAGTGGTTGCAAACAAATAAAAATAAAAACTCAGATACAATGTAGGTGGACAGGAAAGACAGCTAACTTACAAGGAGATGCTGGAGGAGGATGAATGTCATCAAAACACATTTTAGAGATTTCTCAAAGAAATAAAAGATACACAACCAACAAACATGTAAACCATTTCCAAAAAAAAAGGAAGAAAGAAAGAAAGAAAGAAAGAAGAAAGAAGAAAGAAAGAAAGAAAGAAAGAAGAAAGAAAGAAAGAAAGAAAGAAAGAAAGAAAGATAAAAGAACAGTAACCAATTGGTGGTGGGAGCTAAAATGATATGAATAACATTGTGTCCTTCACTTAATTTAATCCAAGAATTTTATAACTCCATTCCAAGCAAATTTGATGATATGAGAAAATAAAGAATGATATATGTAAGAAAACTTTCTACCTAGTTAGAGGTTAGAAAATGTGTGTAGATCAGGCCAAGCACAGGCTAGTACTAATAAGGACAGTGCCCTTTCAGGAGCTGTGACAAGCTCTATTCTCTTGGAATTTATTATTCACTTAATGAACCTCTTACCTTACTTTTAACATATGTTATTACTTCATTTTGAGCCTCTATCAAAATGTTAAGAGTAAGTGAGATAATGCTTTTGCAGTAAAATCCTATGTCATAACACTTAATAAATGTTATTTTACATCTTGTGCCATTTTCACTATTAACTTTCAGGATTGGTAAGAGCTGGCTTACATGAATTTCTTACAATATAAAAACATTGTGAATATTGTGAATAATTAGAATTATGCAACTGTCATGGTTGTATATACTGTTTTAGATTAGTAATGTGAACCAATGTTTCAAATTGAATTCCAAAATTTAAAATCTTCATTTACAAAGAAATAGAAAGTTCTATATATTCTAACTATATGCTATTTCTTGTTTTGAAGAAGGCTGGGATGTATTTACTTGATGAGACTACACTAAGGAATGTTAAAAAAAATAGATTTATAGTATTAGCAGGAAAAGTTGCCTGAATTTCAAGTCCTATTTCTTCCTAAAATTTCCCTATTCTAAAACTCAAACACTCTAAAAGCTTAGAAACTTGATTTTTGCCTTCTGCCAAAGTAAGCATCTGTCTTCATGACTGGCCTCCTTTGACTCATTAAAATTGTATTTCACAATTTCAATGTATTCAATCATAACTAAAACTGGAAACAGAATATAACTGTAGTCTCTGAAGCTGTTGTATAGATGGAAAACCACTATAACAATATAATTCTATGCTTAGCTCAACAGGATATAGACATCTCTATAGAACATTCATCACTTTTTATTCATATTTTAACTGCAAGCCAGTAACATAGTACTCAATATGTATAAAAGTGCATAATGGGTGGGTGAATAAATTGATATGACATTGTCTTAATCCATTATTTATAATTAAAAGAAAACCTAACCTACTGAACTGTCAGAGCACAATGTATTTAAAACTTTCAGTATAACTATACTGTGCAGATGGGAAAAATCTCATATTCACCAAGATTAAAACTGTCATAGCCTGTAAAGCAATTATCATAAAAGACAGGTCTTCTTTAAATCAAGCTTTGTACAGTGTACCTTTTCTGATATAGGGTACGTATTTTTTAATCACATCAATGGTGAGCTAGTTAGTCCTGACATGGTTATTATAGAGGCTATTACAGCAATGCAGAATCCATAATGAAATCTAAATTCTAAAAGACATGATGATGGGAGGGTTTATGGAATATAAATTCAGTGTCTGTTGCAAGGAGACACTGTGTTTCACTGGGATTTTCTTCTGGAGTATATATTCCTCTTCATGAGTAATAGGCCTTTTCTCATAATTTTTATTTAAATAAGTATGCTTAGGTGATTTTGAAATAAATTAGTAACATCTTGAAAACAGAATACACAAGGAGTCTCATGAGCATGATGTATCACATGCCAGAAAAAGACCGTGTGCGAATGTGTAACAGATAAGCTTGCTGTTACCCTCGAAATTGATGATGTAAAAAAAGGTTTGGATCCACAGCTGCAAAAAGAAGAAAGAAAAAGAACCACGATAGAGTAACCTACAATTTATACATGATGTGCAATGGATTCCAGACTGTATTCAGTAATACTAATCTCGTTCTGGCTGAAACTCAAGGTTATGTATGACTTTGCCTTCCGAAGACTGTAACAACAACAACAACAATAAAGAAACATTTATTTTATAGCAGGAAAATTGCATGAGTTAATAGCTATTTTGTATGTAAAATATTGCTGATTTAGAGAGTAAGTTATTTGGAGTATATCCTTTCTAAAAATGTGGTCTTCTCTGTGAAATCATAGAAGCATATTGCCTGGAGTGATGCCCTGTATATCATTCATAGGGCACAAACACAGAACAATTCCACATCCCTCTTCAAATTCAGCCAGGTAGTTTTAAAAGAATGACAGAGAGAAAGAGAAACTAGGATTTAGTCAATTATTCTACTTTATGGTGTCTATGTTTCAGGGTGAAAGGTAGAAAAAATTATTAAAAGTAAAACAACATGGTGAACTAGAATGAGAAAGGCATAAATGGTTGCTAGGCAGGTACTCACACATCAGCCATAATGGCGCATATCTCCTTATATTATCTTTTGTGTATTTTTCACATAAGACAGATAGCTTTCCAAAGGAGTCATCTTTCCCAATGTTATCCCCAATCTTCAATCTCACTGCTAGTTACAGAATACCTGAGATGAAACGACTTCACAAATCCTCATAAGGGACAGAACTATGACATTCTAACCAGGTATCTTTTATTGATATAAATGAGTAATTCTGACTGATCATGTTCAAGCCCCCCAAACCACAAGTACTTTATGTACTTCTGTGCAATGTATATTATTATCTCATTACCAGCAGTATTACCATGTGACTCTAAATTCAATACCTGTGTACAAATAATATTACCTTATCTAACTAACATTTCTAACAAGAAACATGATTAGATAATACCCTGCCATGTTCTTCACTCTGCAGATTGCATCAAGCACCATGTATGTACATAAGTTCTATTGGGTATTAGTTCCATCTTACTGAGTGGGCTTAAGTCAAATCAATTATTTCTTGGTTACTCCCACAATCTTTGTGCCACCATTAATGTAATTTAACTTTATTCACTGACTATCTCAGTTATGTCATATCTGTAAAGGTCTTTTTTTTTCTTAACAAATGCATAAATCTAACAAGTGTATTCTTGAGTAACACAGTGTATCCATAGCTGATATGTTGACTCAGCAAACCTGACAAAGAAAGCAAATATACTGTTAGTCTCAACTCTCAATTTGGCAGTTTGCAATTTAGTCAACAGTAGGATATGGCAAGTATGCAAGAAATTATCTGAATGAGGAAAGGTAATGTTTACTGATAATAAAAATTATCTTTTAGGATTATTTGAATTAATTTGTCTTCTCTGATGGGAATAAACTCAGAGCAATATGGAACAGAAATTCTAGCAGTGGCCTAAACTTAAGAATATCTTTAAGATTGTTATGTGTTTGTTTTCTAATTATGACTCAAGAATGTATTAATATAAAAATCAAACAAGTACCTTCCCACTCACTCTGCTCTCTAGCTCTCTGTAATCAGGTGCACAGCAATTGCACAGGAAATAAGATGTGAGGAGCTTACAGTGTTTTGCAATGCTAACATTACACATTTTAGAAATATTATCTCATTCAAAATTACCTTATGATAATTGGTATCATTGCCCAGTTACCCTTCTAGCTATCTCTGTCTCTTTGCAGTTTCCTATTTCTCTTCATGGCATTAAGATAGAAATATGCCAATTCCACCTGTCCCCTGAACCTACACCCAGCTGATACCCGTTCTAAAAGGTATCTGTACTACCCCTGAACACCTATGCTCCGGTGCCATTCCCTTCCCCACATCCTGCCTTTTTGTGTTTATAACCCCTGTGTAAATAAGTAAATTATGATGTGATTTAAATAACTAAATAAATTTAAAAAAAAAAAGAAAAAAAAAGTTGAAGTGATGGAAAAAAAAAGTACAGTTTATAACACCATCATTTCACTCTCTTGTATATTCATGTCTTTCTTTTAATATTCTCAGTCTTACTCTCTGGGCTCAGAGTCTTTTCTTGTGTATATGGTATATGACCATGTCAACTATCTATATCCACTCTCTCAATAGAGAGAAGTAGAAGTAGAAATTGCTGTCAGCTCCTCGTGCCTAGAAACACATTTTACCTGGAACCCCAATGTCCACAACTATCAGGATCATGGAAGAATTTCCAACCATGCAACAAAAAGTCATCACGTTCTTCTAAGAATCGAAGGACAGCAGAAATGAACAAAACAACACTCACTCAACAAAATTAAAATTATATATCTGCACCTAAAATTACAATCTTTTCAAACCCAGATTTAGATGCCAGCATAAATACACAATCAAAAACAGTCAGGAAAATATGTCTCTTCTAGAGCTCAACAACCATAACAAAGCAGGCCCCAAGTAATGAAACATAATGGAAGCACAAGAAAAACTACTATAAATGTACTTTTGGAATATGATATAGATTAGTTTTGAAGAAATGAATAAATACTTTAAAGAGATCTGTGTAAACATGAACACTGAAAGGAAATTAATAAAACAGTTCCAGACTATACATGGAAATCGGATCAATAAACAGATTCCAAACTGAGGAAAATCTGGAAATGAAGAATTTAAGAACTCAAACAGGATCATCAGAGACAAGCTTCACAAGCAGAACATACTAGTATATCTCAGGTATTGAAGACCTGATAGAAGAAATGGATAATTTATTGAAAATTGTTAAACCTAAAAACTCCTGGAGCAAAACATCCAGGAAATGTGGGACACTATGGACAGAAAAAATATAAAAATATTAGGAAAAGAAGAAAAAGAAGATGCCCAGGTAAAGGCTAAAAAAATATTTTCAACAAAATTAAAAAAAAAAAATTCCCTAACATAAAGGAGATGACTATCAAGGTAAAAAACCATAAAAAAAAAAAAAAACCAAACCAAAACAACAACAAAACACAGAACATAAAAGAAAGAGTCCCAGAAAAGAAATTCTCAATGGTACATGAAAATCAAAACACTAAATGAACGAAATGAGGAAAGAATATTAAAATCTGCATGGGAAAAGGATAAGTAACATGTGAACACAGAATTATTATAATTATATCTGACTTCTCAATGTGCATTCTAAAAGCAAAAGATTAACTAAATATTCTATGGACTCTAGAAAACAGTGATGTCAGTCCAAACAACTACAGCCAGCTAAACTTTCAGTCACCAGAGATGGGTAAAATAAGACATTCTTCGATAAAGCCAAATTTATGCAATATGTATATACAACCTCAGCCTTGCACAACGCACTAGAAAGTTTGAGTAAAAAAGTTTAGTCTCAGACCATTAAACAGGATCCTTTTTATAAACTTTATCAAAATACATATTGACTTATACAGTGAGAGTATATACAGGGCCTACTAGGGGCAGTACAAGATCATTTGCATATATCATGGCTTGCAGTTTAGTGTTTGTATGAGATTTCTTAGTGTGTAGAAGAGTCTGCCTTTGTTTCCTCTGCATCTTCTCATGGGCTCTTTCCCCTCTGTTTTTTTTGTTTTTATTTTATTTTTTTCCAATTTTGATGTGTTATTTGTGTTTTATCTATTATTTTATTTTTATCTCTTATAAGCCTGTTTGTTATTTCATGAGAAACAGAAAGGGATGCAAATGAGAGGGAAGGGGGTGACTGGAAAGAACAGTGAGATGGAAACCACAATTAGGATATTTTATGTAAAAAAGTAACTATTTTCAACAAGGAGAAAAGCAAAAGAAATTGAACTTATCCTTCTCATATTCCTAAATTCTATAAGATAGAGATTATTTATGAGAAACTCTTTGTTATCTTTTCTTTATTTTCATATATATATATATATATATATATATATAATGAAATTAAACAGGATCCTTTTTATAAACTTTATCAAAACACATATTGACTTACACAGTGAGAGTATGTACAGGGGTTACTAAGGGCAGTACAAGATCATTTGCATATATCATGGCTTCCCATATCTCCCACAGTTCCTCATCCTACTCCCCTTCCCCCTGTCTCCAAGAGTATACCCGCCCCCACCATACCTCCCCACTGTCTGGGGCCTCAAGTCTCTCTAGGATTAGGATCCTCTTCTCACTGAGGTCAGACCAGGCAGTCTTCTGTTACATATGTACCAGGGGCCTCAGAACAGCCTGTGTATGCTACATGGTTTGTGGCCGTCACAGTTACTGGGAGCTCCCAGGGATCTGGGTTAGTTGATACTGCTGAGCTTCTTAAATCCTTCCCCTAATTTAACCATAGGACTCCCAGACTTCAGTCCAATGGTTGGGTGTAACAATCTGCTTCTGTCTTAATCAGACGCTGGTTGAGCCTCTGAGAGGACAGCCATGCTAGGCTCTTGTCTGTAAGCATACCATAGCATCATCAACAGAGTCAGGCCTTGGTGTCTCCCTATGAGATGGATCCCAAGTTGGGCCAGTCACTGGACCTCCTTTTCATCAGTCACTTCTCCCTGCAGTTTGTTTAGACAATAAAAATTCTGGGGTAGAAATATTGACTGTGAGTTGGTAAATCTATTCATCCACTTGAGGTCCTGTCTATCTAATGGAGGTGGATTCTTCAAGTTCCCTCTCCGCACTGTTGGACATTTCAGTTGAGGTCACCCTCATTGAGTCCTGAGACTATCTCACCTGTTTTTTCTTATTTTCTAGAGATTCCCCTTACATCCCACCTGAGGCTGCATATTTCCATTCATTCTGCTGAACCTCTGGGTTCTCTCCTGCCACCTCACACCTAATACTGTTCTGCTATTCCCCTCCCCCTCCACTTTCTCCCCCAGATCCCTCCGTTCCTCTGCCTCCTTTCTAAATGGGATTGAAACATCCTCACTTGAGCCTTTCTGATTCTTAAACTTCTTATGATCTGTGAGTTGTATCATGGATATTCTGTACTTTTTGACTAATATCTACTTATTAGTGAGTACATAATATGCATGTCCCTTTGGAGTCTGAGTTACTCCACTAAGGATGATATTTTCTAGTTCCATCCATTTGTCTGCAAAACTCATGAAGTCCTCATTCTTAATAGCTGAATAGAGAGGCAGGTGGATTTCTGAGTTCGAGGCCAGCCTGGTCTACCAAGTGAGTTCCAGGACAGCCAGGGCTATACAGAGAAACCCTGTCTCAAAAAACCAAAAAAAAGAAAAAGAAATAGCTGAATAGAATTTCATTGTGTAAATGAACCACATTTTCTGTATCTATTTTTAAGTTGTGGGACATCTGGGTTGTTTCCAGCTTCAGGCTATCATAAATAAGGCCACTATGAACATAGTGGAACATGTGACATGGTGGGGCATATTCTGGGTTTATGCCTAAGAGTGTTATAGCTGGGTCTTCAGCTATAACACTCTTTCCAATTTTCTGAAGAACTTCCAGATTGATTGCTAGAGTAGTTGTATCAGTTCACAATCCCACTAGCAATGGAGTAGTTTTCTTCTTTCTCCACATCCTTGCTAACATATAATGTTACTTAAGCTTTTGATTTAAGCCATTCTAGTTTGTATAGGTCTAATATCAAGGTCATTTTGATTTGCATTTTCCATGGCTAAGGGCTTTGAAGGTTTTATTTGTTTATTTGTTGGCATCTCCACTGTTTGAGATTCTTCTGCTGTAAATTTTCTGTTTAGCTCTGTACCCTATTTTTTAAATTGGGTTATTTGGGGTTTTGTAAGTTAATTTCTTGAATTATTTACACATTTTGCATATTAGCCCTCTACCAGATGTGGAGTTAGTGAAGATTGTTCCCATTTTATACTCTTCAATGTGTCTTTTGCATTACAGAAGCTTTTCAGTTCTATGAGGTCTCATCTATCAATTGTTGATCTTCGAGCATGAGCCATTGGTGTTCTTTTCAGGAAATTTACTCCTGTGCCAATGAGTTTGAGGCTCTTTCCTACTAAGAAGTAGAAAAGAATTCTATTAGATTCAGTGTATCTGATTTTATGATCCTTGATCCACTTGGACTTGAGAGTTGTGCACAGTATACATCTATTTTCATTTTCTACATATAGACTGTCAGTTAGACAAGTACAAATTATTGAAGATGCTTTCTGTTTTCCATTTTATGTTTTTGGTTTCATTTTCAAAGAATTAGTGGCCACAAGTGTGTGGTTTTATTTTGGGGTTTCAAATTCTATTCCTTTGATCAACCTGTCTGTCTCTACACCAATACTATACAGATTTATTTTTTTTATCACTATTGCTCTGTAGTATAACTTGAGTTCAAGGATGTTAATTCCCCAAGAAGTTATTTTATTGTTGAGAATTGTTTATTCCTATCCTGGGTTTTTTTTTTCATTTGAAATTTAGAATTGCTCTTTCCATGACTATGAAGAATTGTGTTGGAATTTTGATGGAGATTGCATTGAATCTGTAGATTGCTTTTGGTAGGATGGCCATTTTTACTGTGTTAACCCTAACAATCCATAAGCATAGAAGATCTTTCTATCCTCTGAGGTCTTCTTCAGTGTCTTTCTTTAGAGACTTTAAGGTCTTGACATGCATATGTTCTACTTGTTTTGTTAAAGTTACATCAAATATTTTATATTATTTTTGCCTATTGTGAATGGTGTTATTTTTCTATTTTCTTTCTCAGCCAATTTATCATCTGTATAAAGAAAGGCTACAGATTTGTTTGAGTTAATTCTGCATCCAGCTACTTTGGGGAAGTTGTTTATCAGCTGAGGAAGTTCTCTGATAGAATTTTTGGAGTTGTTTATGTATACTATCATGTCATACCTAAAACTTTAGTGGGAGATATATCTCATGAGGTAAATTGTTTGACTAGCTCAATATCATGTGTTTATATCCCAGAACATACACTTTAAAAACTACTAGGATATTTGCTCACCTGTAATATCACTGAAGAGGTGAAGTGAGGTGGATACCTGGTGATTGTTTAGGTGCCCTCCTTTCTAAGATTCATACCAGTAAAACAGCCTGTCTGTAAGAGTAAAGGCAGACCTAGGAAGTATTGTTCTTTGATCACAAAATGTACATGCAAATGCTTATAAGCACACTCAGAGACACAGACAAACATCACTAGTAATTATGCTTTATTATAATGAGGTTTAATTCTATGGCCCATTTTAATCAGGTGTTATCATTATTATAAATCATCAAAAATCTATAAATGGTATCTGCCGAATGATAATTTTGTCATGAATGTGGAATATATACTTGAGAGGATGACTTATTTGCATTTTCAATCTTACTCTATGGAGTTGCAATGAAAATTAAACATTTTTACAGGATATTTATGTTTCTCTGCAAACCAGCTCCATGCTCATTATCTGAGATGGATTGCAGCCTAATCGACTTTCACAGAGTTGTACTGTTACTTGGGATGTCCCAAGTGCTCTACTGTTACATCTCTTAACAATCACATATGGTTTCTTCCTGAGGACTTCTTTCATCTCATCTCTTCTTAGATAAGGTTTTCCTGATGAAAATCTTCTATGCTTCTGCCGTTGCCCTATTGCTACTTCAATAGAAAACAAGCACATTGATTATAATGTCTGCTCACTTATAATTTTTTTACCTTGAGCAATGAATCCTAATATAATATTTTTAAATTTCGGTTAATTATACTATATGATCCTAAAATACAAAGCAACTATCATTAAAAACTTCAGAAAGGTGAGAAAAACAAATGGAAAGGGAGAAATGGAGAGATAAGGTGATAGAGATGATGAGGCTTCACTAATTTTTTTTATGTTTTTATTCTTTTATATGTAATATGCATGTGCATTGCTACAGACAATATTTCACTGTGGCAGCATCCTTAATTTCCAAAATTTACTGGAGTAGAATAGAAGACAATTGAGAAACTTGTAGTAAAAAAATTCTGAATATGTTCAGTTACATAGATTAAGATTTTGCTAGTATGTAGACCTGGGTACAAAATTTGAAAAGTAAAATAAATTGAAATATGTTTTGATATCTAAACAAATGATAGAAATATAGATAAGAGATAGATGATTGATAGATAGTAGATACACATTATATAGATATTATGTATTATATACACATTTTGACTGTCAAGTGGACTGGATCTAAACTCACATAAGATATAAGGTGCTGGTTCAAAATATGAGGGACTTTATCAGGTTCTTTGTACTAAGAAGAACAACCTTGATTATGAGCAACACCATGCAATGAGATCAAGACAAAAGGAGAACTATAGGCAAAGCTTTGCTTTGCCTTATTGTCTTCACATCTTGCTGGTAAGTTTCTGAACACTGCTGCTGCTACAACTGATCCTGTGACTCCTTTCGGAAATATGGAACCAAAATTTTAGTCCTTGCAATATAAATTTATGAGCAGTGGCTCTTTAGGAATCCTATAGTCCTTCATTGGAAGAATGGGACTGCTGAATCTTTCATGTTTATGGACAGAAAAGCTACCTTGCTCTTAGCCACACCAGTGTGAAGTCAGTGATTGAGGAACTACACAGGTTATAGGCAAGAATGATAAACCCCATTTTAGCATATATATATATTTCTTCTATTGGCTGTTACTCTAGGGAACCATTACCAATACAGATATTAAACTTTTTTATGGTAAGGTTACTTTTCAGATTTAAAGGCATTTAGGAACCCTTCTACTATGGATACAGTGCTTTCCAAATTTATTCAAATGATAAAAATTGAATACTTCAAGAAAATTTAAATACCACAAATGATCAGAGCTTCATTTTAGACCAATAATCTCATAGAATGGAACCTGAACATAGTGATTCACGTTTGTACCTGAGTTTCAACACTGCTGGTCTGGTAGAGATACCACATTTTATAGTTTATAGGCTGGAGACCTTTACATATTATCTTTAAAAGTATTGTCCATCTGCTTTCCTGACTTATAGCCACAGAGCCGAATGGAGCAAAAAACAGAGGGAAGCAGAGTGATTGTGGATGTGACACTGACAGCTTGACAGGAGCCATATCACCTCAGAGTGTGATAATGGATGTTCAGAATGTGGTGGTGAGTCACCAGATAAGAGTAAATCCCCTTAGTGACCTCTTTTAAAAGATGACATGGAAGTGCTAATAGTCTTCCAGAAGATTGCTATCAAATAAAACATGATTAAAATAAATGTTTCCATGGGAGACAAAAGGTACTTTCCACTTTTAATGGAGTGAGAGAGTTCATCTCCCTTCAGCAGAAAATCATCTATTGAGGAAAGACTTGGGTAACTATTCAAATTTTGACTGCTGTGTATTTGCAGCTTAGTCTTGAAAACATGACAAAATCCTTGAGAGATATTTGTGTTCTCTCGGTTAATGATAATAAGGTATTTCATGCTTAATAGATAGATTATAATCCAGATAAGTAAATCTATATAAGTTTTAAATAAATATTATCTCTTCTTGTTTTAAATGGATGTAAGGAAGTCATGCAATTCCAAGTGGAAGAACACAGCACAATCCAATTGACATGGATGATGCTAACATAGTAATGTCCAGTGTATCTTATAACCAAGTTTAAATATAACTGACTGGGAGATGGAGAGATATCTCAGACTAAGAGATCTCAGAATTTCCCATAAGAGACTCAGACTTCGACCAAGATATCTGATAACCTCTTTGAGTCTTAATGTGTGATTTCTTAAATATGACATACACTAACACAGACATAAATACATACACACAAATGAAAATAAAAATATATAATTTTAAAGTATATAAATATGTGTTTACTGTTTATTAGTTTAATTATATGCTTTGTTATGTTTATTATTTGACCAAAGTCATCATTTTAGTTATATTAAATAATTAAAGCAGATTTGCATGTATTTGTAAAATTATACATTGTTCTTGAACAATAATCTGTATTATATTACTGCAAGAGCCATGCCTGATGAATCTGTATATAAAAAACTGCTTAATAGAAAATTTGAATATTCAACTATCTTTTAAAAATTCCTGTTAGAAAAATATCATGACTTTCTTGCACTCAAAATTTATGAGATTTTAGAATATTGAAAATTATGATATAAACATTTAATGGGAACATATTTTATCTAGAATCCAAGTTGGAAAAATTAATGTATTATTCATTCTAATGTTTAGCATATTATCCATGTTGATTTTTTACTGTTATTTTAACTTGTCTGAAAATTGAGTTAAGTGTAGCATTATACTTATAAACAATTTTAGAATATATTTTAAAGATTATAAAGATAAAGAGATAAGAAACGTTCATTGTGGGTCCCTGTTCTGGAGGGCTTCCCTGGAAGATCTCCTGCCTGGACAGGTTTGGGGCCCAGGCCAAGAGGATAGAGTATGACCAGGGAGGGGGAATCGCCTCTGCTTCCTCCGCTGCTGCCTCTGCCTGTGTCTCCGCTGTTGCCACCCAGTTGCTCCCAGGTGCTGCACCTGTCTCTCTGTGCCGAGCTGGTCCAGGCTGGGCAGTTGAGAAGCTGGTTAGCTAGCAAGAGGATAGTGTCCTGAAGGCACTTTGGGAGAACAGATCCCTTCCCAAGTGTTACAGCTCTTGCGACAGAAACTCGCAGACAACGGGATGCTTCTTACACACCTTTACTTCTCCCTTATATAAACTTATATACAGTTTTGGGGTAGGTCAGGGTCTGGCAGCAGATAACGCCTATTGGCTTGGTCTGAGAGCTTGGAGATACCTCATCTACATGTGGGAGATCCTGAGGCACTGTTCCTCATGACTGATGGCCATAGACCTCTCTGTGGGAGGGTCTGTGGAGGGCTGAAGCTAAGTGAAAGGAACCAGGGGCCCAGAAGCAAATCCGAACACCTACTGTCCCAGTAGGGTCCTTTAGTAAACTACAGAAACCAAGAAATTAAAATGGGACCATTGTCAGGATAGTGTGTTCGGGAGCAAGACAAGGGAGAATGTCAGAGTAAAAGTAGTCTCATGAAGGAAACAGCAGAAGGGAAAGTTTGCATGGATGTACATGCAATGAAGCTGGGAGTGTGCTCACAGTTTTATGTCAAGTTAACACAAGGTTATCTGAGAACAGGTAATGTCAACTGAGAAGATGCCTCCATAATTTCAGATTGTAGGCAATCCTGTAAAGGATATTTTAATTGATTTCTTTATGAGGCAAGACCCATATCATGGTGGGTAATGTCATCTCTGGGCTGGTGATCCTTGATTCTATCAAAAGCAGGCCGGGCAAGTCATGAGGAGCAAACCAGTAAGCAACACCCTTCCATGGTCTCTTCATGAGCTTCGCTGCCCTGTTAGACTTCCTGTCCTGACTTCCTTTGATGATTAGTGATGTGGAAGTATGATCTGAATAAATCTTTTCCTCCACAACTTCCTTTTCCATTATGATATTTCATTTCAACTGTAGAAACTCCACCTAAGTAAAGAGGAATGACAAATTGCAACTTATCTGATAGATTTTTACATGAAATGGGGTATGGACAAGGAACTCTTTAAGGGAAAATAGTAATGAATATTGAAGAAAGTAATGAATAGTGGAGAAAACACTGGATGTTAGAAAAATTCAAAAATTGAATGCTAATAAATACAGGGATTTGTTGGGGAGGGGTAGCCATTAGTGAGGAATGCATCTGTGATTATTTGTTTATGCACTCTATAGTTTTATATCTTTCAACAACAGATCAGAATACTATTAACAGAGACTGAATGACCTGAAAATCTGTCAGTTTCTGCTGCATGAACCTTTACAGAAATCACTATCAAAAGCCTGCTTTACACAATTATAACCTTATTCTTTAATGGTGCCAAGATCTCATTTATCCAATATTCAGTATTTCAAGTTCATTGGTTTTCAGATAGCTAATATTCTTCTGGACAATCTTGATCTTAAAAACTGAAGACTTGCACTTTGGTCTGGATAGGCACACAGCCACAGTGCTGATTCTGACTAAAGTGGAATCTGTTGGAGGACATTTGGATTCCAAATCCACTCACTCAGCCTTTCTTTGTTTCATATTGATTTCACATTCATACCTTATATCTGATTTCAGTCTTAAATATTGTGACGGTTTGAATGAATTTAGCCCCATAGACATATAGGAAGGTGGCACTCTTAGGAGGTCTGGTCATTGTAGAGTAGGTGCTTTGAGGTTTCAGAAGCTCAAGTCAGGCCAAGTGGCTCACTCTCTGTCCTTTCTGCCTGCGGATCTGGATGTAGAACTGTCAGCTACTTCTCCAGCACCATGTCTGACTGCATGCTGCCATGCCTCCTACCATGACAATAAAAAACTAAACCTCTAAACCTGTAAGCCAGCCCCAGTTAAGTGTTTTCCTTTATAAGAGTTGCCATGGTCAGGGAGACTTCACATGGATAAAACTTTACCTAACACAAATTTCTATTCTGTGATCTGATTGACCATACTGAAATGTCCCAATTTCTATTGTACTGTGGAAGTTTAGTAATGTAAGGAAAAGACATCAATAGTGCTATAGAGAGATTTCATATATAGTATATACTTTCTCTGTAGGTAACAAGTCAGTCAGCACATCATTGTTCATTCTGACAATAGCTATGTATGCTAGGAGAAATACTTCTTCAGTCAAGAGTGGATTTTAATCACAATAATTATTCTTTAGAATTATGTATTTATTAGTTGTCTATTTAATTTTTGTTACATTGATAGAAATGATCATGCGCTCGTTTAGTGGAAAATTAGCTGGTTTTATGAATAGAGGCATTTGATTCAAAACATATCTGAAGTATGAATTTTGTGTTTGCAACATCAAATTTCTCAGAAAGTATTTGAAGTTTTTCTACTGATGTATTTTTACATATCCAGATTGAAGTACGTTATAATTTGGTCACTTTTCTTAATATAATTTTGTTGTAACTTATGTAACAGAGCATGTTATAACCTGTAAAATTAAGATTAGGAATGTAAAATCAACCTAAACTAGATAATTTTCTATAAATTTATTTTTGAAAGGCATAAGTAATGAAATGTCAAAAGTTATTAAGGAAATAAAAACATTGTAGGCAAATATAATATTTTCCACAATGTGGATAGACAGTTCAGTAGAAATATAGGGCTGCCTGGAAGATAGCATGTGCTAAAGAGATTTTATATCATTGGTGATTTGAATATATAATAAAGGTTTACTCTTAGTCATTGGATGTTAAAAGAAAGAAAATTATCCTAAGATCTGTGATTTGCTTTTGAGTTCAAATGTTGTATAGTTTGACTTCAGAATGGTATTGGTTTGGTTTCTAAGACAAACTCTAACTATGTAGCACAGGTCAATACTATCCTTTTGTCCTCCTAGACTGTCAGTCTTCAAGTGCTGGAATTATTTATGTGCATTATGCTGCCAGATCTAAGTTGCAATTAAATGGCCCTTTTAAAAGTATTGTTGAAAATTAAGTTAATAAGCTGGAAAACATTGTGTAATATGGCTTTTTGAAAATACACTGACTAACTATGCTGTTTTTAATATAATTTTGTTTTGGAAAGAAATTGATGTATTGTATAAAATAAAAAAAGAAATCTCGTACATATAACCTCTAGGTTAGGCAACATAATTAGTAGTCACTGGTTTTACATGAGTAATATGAACCCTTTCTCGACTGTACAAATACTTATACATTTTAGTAGTTACCTTTTGTCTTTAGAAAATAAATACCATACTCAGAATCAGAATAAAAAAGATGATGAGAGCAAAAAAAAATGTTTCAAAAAGAAACATGTACTTATAATGGAGTTAGTGAGATGCTCCATTTATTCCTTATGCTATTTCTATTATCTACCTAATTTCTAGTTCTTAGTTTGTTTTGTTTTTTATTTAGTGTTTATGTTTTTATTATGATTTTGGGCTTTAAACATGAGTATTGTACTTGCATCATTTCTACCCGACACACTCCCTCCAGAAACGACTACATACATGTTCCCAACTCACTTTCAAATTCATAGTCTCTTCTTTAATTATTGTCACAAATGCACACTTGTGTGCATACATCCATATATGTATGCGTAAATGTAGCTCAGGAGGCCATTTATTGCTTCTAATATGTATGTATGTTTAGGGCTGACAACTTGGAGTTAGATAAGCCATCAGGGCCCCCCCATTGAGAGGATGATCCTCCCTCTCTTAGCAGCAATATACGCCTGAAGCTCTTCATGTAGTGCTATATCATTTTGTACTTGTCCACTTCCATATTGGCATGTCAACTTAAGTTGTCACTGTGCAGGTCTTGTTTAGGTGAACATATTGTTCAGATTTCACAGGTGCAGATCTCCTGTCATGTTTCAAAGCCACTATGTCACAGCATATATCCTGAGCTCCCAGCTTTTACAATATTTCCGCATCATCTTCCAAGAAGATCTCTGAACTTTAGGTGTCAGGGATGTGTGCAAAGACAAGTTTCAGTCTTTGTGACAACATTTTCTTCATCATACATTCAAACAGAACAAAAATATACTTATATAAATGTTCTAATGCTCTTTATATTGGGTTCAAGTAATCTTAAGATTTTCCAAATCAATTTAGGGAAGCAGGGGATTGCTTTGAAGTCGTCTGCCAATTTGGCACCTCACATAAAGCACATTAACACTGATTATTTCAGTCCATATATGTGACTTTACTCCCTGATTTGAAAAAATAAATTAATTATGTACATCAGCTATGAAAGAAAATTTATAGAAATTAAATATATATATTTTACTAGAGATGCCCAAAGGGATTAATTCTTATTTATCCTGTGTGACTTTACTCTATATTGTCTTAGTGATAGTTATGTGTCAAAACAGGGATTAATAAAGATGCAAAAATTTTCCAATCCTTGTCAATATCAGAACATAACTAATTGGAAGAACTATGATATATGAAGATTTTGTATATGTTATCATGTTACATATATTATTGCATTAATATGGTATTTATATTTAGATACAATGACTAAGTAAAAGTTTGGCCGTTTTTTTCCATAGTGAAATATTTAGCAATATTCTAAAACATAAAAGTTTTACTATTTTGAGTAATAATATATTTAATGTTTTATAGGTTAATGACTTATCTAGTTAATGGATTATTTTTGTTCTTTTTCCCTCTTTAATGTTGAATCTAATCAATATCTAAAAATCCAATTATTCTACACTGCCAGAACAGTATTAATGTAACATGCTTCACTAAAAAAATAAAATAACTCTGAAAAATCGTAGAGCAACTTGAGTGAATTCACTTAAGAAGTTATTACCCAGCACATAAATGAAAATAATACATGGCTGACATCAAAGGTGAAGTCCATTGACGTGCTTATAGTTTTGCAGTTCATACAATTTCATCCTTTGCTTTGCACTCTGACACTAATGAAATAAACTTTGACTAGACCTTTTGTATAACTATTGATCCTTCTTATCAAATGGTTTCTTCTGAGTTTTCAAATTACAGTGCAAAGAGATGGGTAATGACAAACAGTGGACAGAGAAAGAAGAAGAAAAGAGACAAGAAGGAAGAAGATAGTGAGGAGGAGTTTTGTGGGGTAATTTGGGTCCTCAAAATTGTACGAAAATCTGCATGTCCACACTTAAGACAACTGAGAAAACTCTGTCCCCAGTTTGTTTCAGTTAGTAAATAAAGTTGCCAGTGGACAATGTCTGGACAGAGAGACAGAGGTGGGACTTTTAGGATTCCCAGGCAAGGGACCAAGGAAAGAGGAAGAAGAGGAGATCTGCCATGCCAGGAGAAGGGTAGCCAAGATGCCATGCTTGACTAGATGTGCGACAGAGAGTTTTACGGCCATGTAGGAGTCTGAGCAGCCCCAAGAGGGCTACCTGACTGGGTCTGGGGCAACAAAGATAAACTATAGATTTTAGTAAGTAATGACTTGGGAATATCAGAGAGAGGTGGATTAGCCACGTGGAGGTTAGGAATTGGCCCAACCACTGAGCTGCTTAAGACATACAAGAATATAAAGACTGTATATTTGTGTCTTTCATTTAGGAGCCTAGAACACAGAGGCAGGTAGCAAGGAACACACCACTTTCACTGGGATCAATTTGAGTATTTAAATGGGTACTACTACTGAGGAGAGAGACAAAAGAAAAAAGTACCAATGAGGTATGGAAGAAAGAAATAAAAGCTAGTAAAGCTGTTGTCTCCTCAAATTCCAACTCAGTAAGTGTGGAAGCAGGGATCTGAATAACAAACAGTGTATCTCAGAACTCCAAAAGTCTGTTCTTTATGTTGTATTCTGACTGAATAAATAAATACATTTACAAATGGTAGAATGCTGCATCCCAACAGGTAATAAAACAAAATTGGTAAATGGCAGCTGAGACAAACAAAACCTGATTGAAAGACATACAGACTCCCAGGGTCACATAAAAATAATTCGAAGAAACTGGAATTTCATTGTTTTACAGATCCAGGAGCCCTTTTGCCAGCAAACTCAGGAAGCTAGAAAATAAGAAGTACAATTGCATATATTTAAACACATTTCATCACTTCAAAATATAAGAAAAATGTGCCGCTATTTTGAAAAATTGTAGGACTCTGAAATAAAACTCATGAACTGGAATATTTAGGGGATGCATAATTTAGGCAATATAATCTGATGACCCACATTACAATTTTCTTATGTGACCACCCCACTTCTATTCTTTAGTTTCTCATTGGTTGTCATTATAGATGAGAGTTGCCCATTATACACCAAAGCTAAGGGTCTAGATGGAAAAATCAATAGGACACATTTTCTGAGTAAAAATCAATAACACTTAAAACAACTTTCTTCCCTTAGAGGCAAATCCTGTTGTGGTGAATTAGTAAGTTCTGCATGGCCTCTGACCCCTTCATGTCTGGCCTAGCAGGTTCTCTAGTTTTAATACAAATGGTAATTTGGTGAGTTCCTTCCAAGGACATTAGTTCTTTCTGAATAAAAATAATTTCTTGTCCAAATTCTTGAATAGTATAGGTTACACAGCATGGAATTATTCATATTATGACACTCAAATATTTACTTATATTTTATTAATGCCTCAAATATAATTTAAAAGGAGGGAAATTCATTGAGCTTTCTCAAAAGCGTAGTGGCGTTGAATTTGACATCAATTAATGATGTTAATTGTTTTACTTGAGGCCTTGCATACCCTGAGGAGCTGATCACACTGGTTTCTGATAGAAGATTAATGGTACTGTCAAGCAATACTAACTTTGTACACCTTAAGAACAATGAATATGAAAATCCCTGTTACCTTTCTGCCAAACACTCTACCAGGTGCTCCATAAGAACTTTTAATTCAACTCACAAATCCCTTACTTACTAGATCCCTGAGAATCTAAAATATCACAAAATATAAAGGATTTCTATCATTTTATCTACATATATTCTATATATGACTTATGTCTACATATATGACATATTAAATAAGAGAGGAATAATGATTTAAGAAATAGTAATTTTACACTTATACAAAAAAATATGTGAAACATATATATGTCTATAATTATCAAGGCATTCTTAATTAAAACTATAATGTATAAATGTGAGTGTCCCATTGAGCAACTAAATGAGAATATTTTCTTCATTTTTATATGAATTTATATTCCTATAAATATAGTTTGATCGTTATTGGATTATTAAGAGATAGATGTGCAAGTATGATATTCTTCTGATTTCTGAGAAATAGCAGGTCTCTGAAAGACTATAATTTGACAATATCTAGGTGTATATATATATTTCACAAGGTCTTCATGCCTTCCTGAATATAAATGAAGTTTAGACTATATTTACAATGTGTGTGTGTGTATATGTGGTGCTGTGATGCCCTGTGTGGGCGTGGGTCCTGTTGGGCTGAGTTGTGGGTCACATGTGTCTGCTGCCCCAGGCGACTCAGGAGGGCAGAAGCACAGAAATTTGACTGAGTTCACTCCAAGTGGCTGACACCAGGCTATAAGAAGCCACTGAGTTCCACTTCAGGTGTGGGGAGATCCCAGTTTGAGGTCCCTCAGGGGGTGGAGTTCATGGGTTGGAGGTCTCTGGGCTGAGGCGACAGGTCAAAGACTGGCTGATCTCAGTCTTTGGACTTCCAGGTGGGGTGGGGAGGCATACGGGCTGAATTAGCCTGCAGCAGAGAGGGACAAGGGAGAGAAGCTCCAGTGGCACTCTATGGAGTAAGTGAGACTCTTGGTCATGGCAACTTGCTTGGCTGGGTCATGGCTGCCTCAGCTAGCATGCTTGAGTTGACAGGCTTCCGTGGCTGGAACACACAGAGTTCTTGGGAGATTAGGTGGCGGCTCATTAGTTGAAGGCCCCCTCTACCATTCTCCATGGCAACCCCCAATGACAAGAGGAAGTCCATGGTTTTAAAAGGTTTATTGTCATGGTGGAAAGTGGATGATGCTGTATCCTGTGTACTCAGAGCAGGCCTGAGGTTAAATATCTTTTGGAAGGAGGAGGGTCTTTGAAGGAATGCTTAATTGGCCCTCTGGCCTTTAGGTATCTCATTAATATAGAGATCTCTTGAGGCTCTGCAGCCTGTAGTCACACACTCTACCTGTGCTACAAGACACAAACCTCTCTTTGGAAGGGGCTATAGAGGACTGAAGGTAAGTGAAAGGAACCAGGGCCCAGGAGCAACGTCGAACACCTACGGTCCCTTGAGGGTGTCCGGGGTTTGAGGTCTGCGCTTTATCAAGTACCCAGCTGCCTCTCACAGCCCACCACCCCACATATATACATATCTCAATCCAGGGCACTGTACTTCATGTATAGCTCAAGTTAATCTAAGGTGTCTGACAAAACCAAAAACAATACATGAAACCTTAATGAAAATGAAAGTATACCTAAACATATTTGTGTGTATCTGTGTTTGTGTGTATATGTGTATTTGTGCATGTATACATTATATATATATGATTATACACACACACACGTGTGTTTGTGTCTGTGTGTAGGTGTGTGTATTGCTTATCTGTAATACATTTCCGTAGATACCACTCAACAATGTTATTTTACAGTACTTTGGACTACTCTTTATATCTTCAATATTACTTAGGTCTTTAGTATTTTTTAAATAATGTATTTTCCATTTTTCAGTCTATAATATATTTGGTTTATGATTATTTACTTGTTAAGGTATTTAGAGTTTACTAAGGATATTAGGTGTATGTAACAGGAAGGATTATATTCAAGTGACAAAGGCACGAACAGGTTAAAAGAGGTAGTATGTGGAAGGTGAATTAACTCTAAAACTTTACAAAGAAGTCAAAAATAAATCTACCAACTACTGCAGAAACTTTTCAAAATGTGCATATATAGAGTGATTTAAAATGTAGCTGTCTCATAATGGGACAAGAAACCACTGTTAGATATCACAGTCAAATAAAAAAGACTTTTAGGATTGGATTTCATCATTGGGATATGTTGGTCAGTTGGTTCACAAAGTACAGCCAAATATTATGGCATATAGAAAATCCTATTGGTTACTTATGAGAACTTTAGAGTTGATCCCCATTGTTGAAGATATCATAATATGAAAGCACAGAACCAGGAGACATTAAGTTGAACTTAACTGGGATCTCTATTGGCTATTTTTCATAGTGCTGGAAGGTGCTAGATACACTACTAGAGAAGGAAGTAATCAGAGGAAAGCCTGCAGTGATAACTAGCTTACTAAGATGTAACAGCTGATACAGTAGTGTCAAAACATTATGAGAATAACCAGTTCTTACCTGATTAGACTTAGCTTGTGGTTGATAAGATGAAACCCATACTTTGTACCTTTTGGACTAAGAACATATAGCCAGAGAAGTCATAGTCCATTTCAGAGAACCTACTGTTTTGCAAAATGGGCAATATTAAACTGACTCCCAGTATTCAGAGAATAGGAACGTGCAAAATTCTCTGTCTTAAAATGTGTGTCTTTACCTTCACCCCATCTCCAAAGTTTCAGAGATCTTTGTGGAAAAGGTGGGAAAAATCTAAGAGACAGAAAGGTTAATAACTACAAGGAGAGTGTCCTATATACACAAAAATGTAGTTTCAGGTACAGACTCACAGAAGTGAAACAGCATATAAAACCTCATTAAAGCTCAATTCAGACCAAATTCTATCATGGACAAAGGGAGAATAAAGTGAAGTCCTATCCCCCAGATGAGGGGTTATTAGTAATTGAAGGCTCCTGGGAGAGGAAGGGTCAGTGTTGGTTTAGAATGTTTCCGCATGTGTGTCTATCATGATCCAATGTAAGGTCACACATCCACGATATTTCCGAAGCACAATTTGGGTTTTATAAATGAACAATAAATAAATGGCACAAATTGTGATAGGAATTGAAGAGTGGATATTCTCAAGAAATTAGGAGAGAGGTCACCACTCATTGTAGCAATCTCTCCCAAAACTAGATATGTAATGTATATATAAAACTGTGTCCAACTTCAGCACCATTAAAATTTCTTGGAAGCAAAAGAAATATATTTATATATTTTTGAAATATATACCTCTTTATTGTATTTCAAATTACATTATTTTAAATTTCAAGTCTAATTATATACTTTTATTCACTTGTATGAAAGTACTTACATTCATATTTTTATATTTATTTATGTGTATATCTGTGCATCCATTAGAACATATATAATGGCACATATAAGGACATCAAATAATAACTTAGAGTAGTCAGTTGTCTCCTTTCATAATGTAGGTTCCAGAGATTGAACTCAAGTTATACAGCTCTTTAATTTTCATTTGGAATTTTACCTTTAGTTTCCACTTTTAGTTTTTTTTTTCTTTATTCACATTTATGTTATTTTTCTTCTTATTGTTTCTTTATTGTATACAATTTGCATTTGTTATTACTAACAGAAATGTGACTATGTGCATCATAATATATAAACAGCCCAATCTATCAGATATGAAAGATTTTTGACCCATAAATGTCCTAGTATGTTTCCCTCATTTCCTGAGGACCTTTCTCTGTGTTGTAGAATGGTTATCCAAGAAACTTTACCCTGCAGGTGCTTGTTCATTCTAGTATAAGTTATAAATCATCATGTAAATGCCACCTCGGATTACACAACAATGTCACTTCCTGAACACATCACTCAATCACCGTGTATGAAATTATTAGAGACTTATGATGCAGAGTACAAATAAGACTTGAAATATAGAATGTCCCAACCAGACGTACACCCTGAACGTACTTCAGAAATATTGACCCTGATAAATGTGTAGCTGATGTTAAGTACCCCAGAAAAATAAAGCCAAGGTGAACAAAGGGTTATTTTTAACATTTATACTTCTCTGTCCATTTGTGATAATATTGGGAATTTTTATTACTAACAAATCTTTTTTTGGTATCTGTATCAAGTGTTTACTCATTTACGCAGAAAATATAAAATTTGTATCTCAAATTGAGTTTTTTCTTATATCCAATTATATGATGACAATTTCATTTAGAGTTGTATTGAGTAACTTTGGCCCACCTGTCTACAATGTTACTTTCACTCATTCTGTACATTTATTTTTGAATCTTCATGATATTGATGATCATTCTAAATAATGAAAAGGTGAAATAGAGTATTTTTGAAAGATAGTAATAGCAAGGTGAACATGACAAGTTCTTGATAGATTAGCCATGTGATTGACAAGGAAGTAACAACTTTCATATTATGTTAATCTAATTCTTGAAATTTAGCTTTAGTATAGATTCAGAGTCAAGATGAACTGTCACAGTTTTTCCCTTCCTTGCCCTAGTCTGTCCATAGAGATGATTTATCCAGCATGCTTTTGGATATTGTAGAGTACCACAAATCCCCTGGTATACCTTTTCTGTGGCTGCAGAACTGAGTGCCTAGAAATCCATTCTCTGGGTAACAGTTTTTTTTTTCTTGAACATTTTATTTATTTTCAAATCAAACGTTATCCTATTTCCCAGTTTCCCCTCCTGAAACCCTGTATCTGATCCTCCCTCCCCTGCTTCTATGAAAGTGCTCATCCACCTGCCCACCCACTCCCACCTATCTGCCCTCAAATTCCCTAACACTGGGGCATAGAGCCTTCCTAAGATCAGGGGCCTCTCCTCCCATCGATGCCTCCATCGATGCCCGACAAGGCCATCCTCTGCTACATATGTGGCTAGAACCATTGGGCCTTCAATGTGTACCCTTTGGTTGGTGGTTTAGTTCCTGGGTGCTCTGGAGGGTCTGATTGGTTGATATTGTTTTTTTTCCCCCTATTGGTTGCAAAACACTTCAGCTCCTTCAGTTCTTTCTCTAACTCCTCAATTGGAGACCCTGTGCTCAGCTCAATTGTTGACTGCAAACATACACCTCTGTATTTTCCAGGCTCTGAATGAACCTCTCAGGAGACAGCTATATCAGGCTCCTATTAGCAAGCACTTCTTGGCATCCACAATAGTGTTTTGATTTTGTGACTGTATTTAGGATGGAGATCCAGGTGGGGCAGTCTCTGAATGGCCTTTGCATCAGTCTGTGCTCCACACTTTGTTTGCATATTTTGCCCCATAAGTATTTTGTTTCTCCTTCTAAGAAGACCTGAAGCAAACACACATTGGTCTTCCTTCTTCTTGAGCTTCACTTCATCTATGAATTGTATCTTGAGTATTCTGAGCTTTTAGGCTAATATCCACTTATCAGTGAGTGCATACCATGTGTGATCTTTTGTGACTGAGTTACCTCACTTAGGATGATATTTTCTAGTTTCATCAATTTGCCTAAGAATTTCATGAATTCATTGTTTTTAAAAGTTGAGTAGTACTCTCTTGTGTAAATGTACCACATTTTTTTGTATCCATTCCTCTGTGGAAGAATGTCTGGGTTCTTTCCAGCTTCTGGATATTATAATAAGGCTGCTGTGAACATAGTTGAGCATGTGTCCTTGTTATATGTTGGACATCTTTTGGGTATATGCCCAGGAGTTGTATAGCTGTGTCCTTAGGTAGTACTATGTCCAATTTTCTGAAGAACCACTAGACTAATTTTCAGTGTGGTTGTACCAGCTTGCAATCCCACCAACAATGGAGGAGTGTTCTTCTTTCTCAAAATCCTCACTAGCATCTCCTATCACCTGAGTTTTTGATCTTAGCTATTCTGACCAGTGTGAGGTAGAATCTCAGGGTTGGTTTATTATTCATTTTCCTGATGACTAAGGATGTTGATCATTTCTTTACATGCTTCTCATCCATTGGTATTCGTCAGTTGAGAATATTTTGTTTAGTTCTGTACACCATTTTTAACAGGGTTATTTGTTTCTCTTGAGTCTAACTTCTTGAGTTCTTTGTATACAAACAAATCAGTAGCCTTCCTCTACTCAAAGAATAAACAGGCTGAGAAATATGTTAGGGAAACAACACCCTTCACAATAGTCACAAACAATATTACGTACCCTGGTGTGACTCTAACCAAGCAAGTGAAGATCTGTAGGACATGAACTTCAATTCTCTGAAGAAAGAAATCAAAGATATTAGAAGATGGATAGGTCTCCCATGGTCGTGGATTGGCAGGATTAATTAAGTAAAAATGGCCATTTTGCTTAAAGCAATCTTTATTCAATTCTTCATAGAGTTAGATAGAGCAATTTGCAAATTCATTTAGAACAACAAAAACTCAGGATATCGAAAACTATTCTCCACAATTAAAGAACTTTTGTGGGAATCACAATCCCTGACCTCAAGCTGTACTACAGAGCAATAATAGTAATAAAAACTGCATGGTATTGGTACAGATTCAGGCAGGAAAATCAATGGAATAGAATTGAAGACTCAGAAACTAACCCACACACCTATGGTCACTTAATCTTGGACAAACGAGGTAAAACCATCCAGTGGAAAAAGGAAAGAATTTTCAACAAATGATGCTAGTACAACTGGCAGTCAGTATGTGGAAGAATGCAAATTGATCCATTCATATCTCTGTGTACAAAGCTCAATTCCAAGTGGATCAAGGAACTCCACCTAAAACCAGATACACTGAAACTAATAGAATATGAAAATGAGGAAGAGCCTTGAAAAATGGGCACAGGGGAAATTTTCCTGAACAGAACACCAATAGCTTATGCTCTAAGACCCAGAATCGACAAATGGGACCTCATAAAATTGCAAAGCTTCTGCAAGGCAAAGAGCACTGTCAATAGGACAAAACAGTAACCAATAGATTGGGGAAAGATCTTTACTAACCCTACATCTAATAGGTAAAAGTTTTCTACTTGAGGACATTCTATAGACACAGGAAAGTAGTAACTAACCTCTCTGCTTTGTAGGATGAACTGTATCAAAGTCTGTATCTCAGCCATATCTAGTGAAAGGAGGAGTACTGAGTCTCTTCATTGGACTTTCTATACCACTTTTCAGAGGTGTGTTCATTTTTTTTATCTCTTCTGTTCCTTAGGTGTCCACTCATCTCCTATTTTCCTGACTTCCTTTACTCTAATTTGTTAGAATTCTGTTTACCATACCTAAAATTTAGGACACAAATTATATGTAATTCCTTTCTCCTGATTGGAGATGGATGAATAAAGCCTCAAAACTCAAGGAACTTTTTAACTCATGAGAAAAGACAATCAACAGTATTAAACAGAGTATAGGATGCATGTTACTGGAGCTATTGTTTTACTAATAATATACTAAGTTATACAGTAAAATACAATCAAACCTCAAAGCTCAGAGGTTGACTATACTATATGTGTAATTATGATGAGTGCATTAGGCCAGTCACATAAAAAAGCATGGCCTTTAATATGGTCCTGTGATTCTTGGATTCTGGATTACCAGAAAGCACTGGTGCAGACCCTTCATTAATAGATATCCAAATAGAGAAAGAATTCAACTCAGAGACAGTGTAAAAGAGCTTCCTATGCTTATGTGGAGATTCATATTGCTGCTGTTCATATGTTATTGCACAAAGCAATTCAGTCAGTCCAGTGGTAAGGCAAGTGGTTAAGAAGTATGTCATCCTTCTAGAAGAATGATTAGCTGTGGACAAAAGGGTACTAGACATGTGCAGTGAAGAAACTTAAGAAAGTGACATCTGATCCTCCACAGCTGATGACCAGAAAGTGAAGAAGACAGCTGTTGGATATCAAGGGGAAGATCATTCTTATTAGGTATATAATGACTACATGTGCCCTTTTGTTTTAAGTGAAAACACAAAATGAAGAGAAAATGATTCTTTTAATAGTAATTCTCTTGACAGTAATTGCTGTGATATGTCTTGCCGGGTATAGTTAGCATGTGAAGAAAATGAATCAAGCAAATCTTCTAATAATTATTATTCTGCCAAATGATGAAACAAATAGACAAGAGGATGAGAATATCCTTAAATGCCTTTCTCTCTTGAAACTTAATAGTACTTTGTGCCTTAAACAGTATTTTCTCAAAGTATGATTTCTGTTAAACACTTTGTCAGATCCACCAGATTTTTCCATTGAGAAATTAATTTCAAACTATAGTTATTCAGTTAATTACTTAATAAATGTTTGCTTTTGTACAGAGTGAATTAGTATATCACTATAAATTGAAATTTTATTTTACAGCTGATCTGAAACAGTAAAATGTATTCATGAAGACTGTATTAACCTCATTTAACATATGAACATATTGTACTATATATGTGAATAAATTTCATCACTTAAATAATTGTTGTTTAATTGAAACTTTTTTTCCAAGTAAAAGGTTCTCTTAATTATCAAAATAGGCTGTATTATTTAATCTATTGAACACTTTGGAATGTTTCCTTTAACCATTATGATAATTTATAAAATCTACAAGTTGTGGAAATACTGTATGCAGGCTATGTGACCATATTAAAAATTATAAAGTGTATTACTTGAGGGCATATTAAAGGATAGTCATTGGGAATGGGTGGATAGGGAGGGAAGTGTGGGAGAAGAATCAGTACAATTTCAGTATGTATACAAATGTCAAAACAAGAAAGTATTTTCTATGCTAATTTTTATAAACATTCTTCTTCTCTCATAATATATCATGACTATGCTTTCCCTCTCTCTACTCTTCCATATTCCATCCCATCTCTCCTTCCATTCCAACCCACTTCTTTATGTCTCCAATTAGAAAACAAACAGGTATATTAAGGATAATAATAAAAATATAGCATAATATAATAAAAAATATAGTCGGATAAAACAATGACTCATCAGAATTAGATAGAGCAAGAGTGAGCATGCAAGAGAGAGTCCAAAAGGAGGCACAAGAGAGATCCAATTGTTCACACACTTAGGAATCTATAAAAATATTAAAATAGATGTCATAATATATACAGAAAGGGAGCATATGGTAAAAATATGAGAAGATTAAAAGTTATAAATAAAATACTTTAAAAAATAAAAATATGATAAAATTTAAGCACTAAAATAAAAGGAAACAAAGAACTTCCAAAGATGTCTTTGAGTTTGTTTTCTATTAGCCATCTACTGCTTAATATGCAGCTTACCTTTAGTAGTTTGTTTCCCCAGTGAGACTCCCTTGGAGAAAATCAAATTTCCATTGGCAAATGAGTATCAGTTGGAGATTGCTTCTGGGTTAAATATGGAGGCCTGAATCTACTTTTCCTTTCTTATCTAAGACTCAACCTATTCAAACGCATGCAGGCAATGTGCATGCTGCCTCAGATTCTAAGAACTTTGCTTTTGTTGATTTAGATTGCTTTTTTTTTCTTGGTATCCCGCATCCCCTTTGGCTCTTATATGTTCTGCCTCCTATTTGCCTCATGTCTCCCTTGGAAACCGAGGGAAAGGATTTCGTGGAGATAGTCCATTAGGGAGACATGAGCATGGAAATTTGTTCTGTCTTCCAATAACTTCTTCAATTTCTTTCTTAAAATTCCTAAAGTTTTACAGTACAAGTCTTTCACCTGCTTGGTTAGATTAAACCCCAAGATATCTTATATTACTTGGGGCGATTGTGAAATGTATTCTTTCTATGACTTCTTTCTGTCTGTTATTTTTATAAAGAAGAGCTACTGATATTTGTAAATGAAATTCATATCTATGTACTTTGCTGAAAGCATATTCTCTTCTATGCTAATTTTATAAAAATCATAAAAATAAAAAAAAATCTTGCGAATGGTTACTTATTACTATTATTCTACAGTATTCAAATTGTTACTAGTTTAAGTATCATATTTCTTAGAATTCGTGTTTTTCTAAACCTATTTTCTGATTTCATCCAATTAACTTACTAAAGCAACAATAATCATTATAGCAATTGATTCAATTTTAGTTATAATTGTTCTTCTTACCAATCATGTTTTGTGTTTGTGTGTGGTGTATACATATGCATGTACATATTCTGGTGTTGCCAGATGCAGATGTACATCATTTAGTGCTATGTGCAGGTCAAAGATCTACCTCCAGGGCTTCCCTCTCTTGATCACCACCTTAATTTTTTGATACAATCTCTCACTGAACCTATAGCTAATCATATCATCTAGATTGCTTGCTTAGTTACCTACAGAGATTTTCTTGTCACCATTTCCCAATCCCTTTGGCTACAGATCGACATAGCTGCACAGACTTTTTACAAGGATGCTTGAGACCCAAACAGGATTTCTTGTATGCATGGTTTCCCAGTAAACCATTTTAGTCGAATAAACTTCAGATTTTATTTTATTTTATTGGAAAGGATGGCCCACAACTTTTGAATTTAGAGCATTTCAGGGACTTAAACTTGATTTTTGTTTATAAAAAGTATAATGTGGTTGTCTCAGAACTAGATCTGTCTTTTAATTTCCCCAATTTTTCTTTTTCTATCTCTTGCAATTAAATGAACTTATTAATTAAACTAGAATTAAATTAATTAATTCCTCTCTTATTACAAATTCTTTCAACAAGGCAGAAGTTTTTCTTTGGTCATGATGATTCCATGCTACCAAACACTGCACCCATAGAGCATAAGAAAGGACATAATGAGAAGCTCTTTCCTTTCTGAAGAATCTGCTATCATATTGTTCTCAAACTTCATCGTTTTGTCTCATACAGATTCCTTATATTTTTTCCATCCTATCATGTGCTTAGAATTCGCCTATATTTTTGTCTCTATGCACATACACACCCTGCCTCCTCACCTTTCATAGGGTTTTAAATGAACAAGTAAGGGAAGATAAAGAAATTAAAACAAGAATCAGGAGGTGGGATGGGATGGGGGCTCTAGAGATGAGAAATGGGGAAAGGGGATGGCATCTCAAATGTAAATAGATACAATATCCAATGAAAAGAAGAAAAAAAGAATAAAGATAATTTAAAGCAATTAATTATTTAAGGCAAGAAATGAGATAGCAAGAAATGAGTATGTAACACTAAAGTCTTCTAAAAGTATGTGATTCTAAATATATCATTTTTAGTGGAAATAAAAATAGCATAATTCTGTAAAAAAAAAAAAAAAAAGAATCAACAAGAATCAACTCTCCACTCAAAATTTGACAGATGTGACTTTTCTTTGAATTCATAGTATACCTGAACTAGATTTGCAAAGATGAATACACTGATCAAAGATATTCCTGTAATTCTGAGTTTTTAGGTTGGTAAAAACAGAAAATTCAAGTGACAGCTAAAATTAAAACAAACAAAACCTATAAATGGAAATTGAATGTGAAGCTTTCCCAGAACTCTTTGTTCATGACTAAGACTAATTAATTATGAAGGTGATAATTGAATGTGAGGACTTGAATTTGAAATGCAAAGACACTTTTGGCTCATAGCTTTTTTATGTGAGCATCAAAAGAATTGCGTGTCCATTACTCACCAGAATTATTATGGTGGAATGTGTTTTCAAGTTGAAAGCATGGTTCAGACATAAGAATATTTTCTAAAATGTTTTTTGAAACCATTATATCAGTTTTGTATATTAAATTACAGACTGATAAAAACTGTGAATAGTTCCTGTACATACATTTGAACTATCGCAGTTTAAGATTTACATTCTCCCGTAGCTTAGTGTCTGTTTCGACTAGCTGAATAAAACAGAAGACAGCACAGAGTGTTAGGAAGTATCTTTCCTAGGGTTCTTTGCATATCATGTCTAAGTGTCTTTACTTTATCAATACTGGCCTGTTTGTTTTTGGACTTGGTCCTCCAGTCTCTAAAATAAACAGTATAAGAATAAGCTTGTTGTTTTGTCAAAATGATTTTACAATAAAATAGACTTATTTCCTTCTTGCTTAAGTAATCTTTGCCTCCTTTAGAAAGCATAATAAACTCAGCAATAATTTATTTTGTCTGTATATAAAAAGAATATTTATTTTTAATAAGATAATATTTATCTTTGCTATGTTCCTGATAAGTTTAATGAAAATTCAAATTAAATCACATATTTCTTATGTTCTTTCTACAATTTTCTAAGGACTGAACAGCCAATTTATCTCCCTGTTTCTTCCCTACTCTCCTCTATCTCTCCTTTCTTCTCTTCACAGCCTTCTCCCTTTCTCATCATTTTTGTTTCTTGTCTTCCTTCCTTCCATCCTTCTCTTAGATTTTTTTCTTTCAATTTGAAGATGACAGCACACTGAACTTCAGAAATACAAGCGAATTGTCTGACTTTGCAGTATTCTGTACCTCAATCATCAGTGAAGAATTCTAATCATTAACCTTTATATATCTGCATAAATATATTACCAAAACATTTAAAATCCTTTATCTTCCTGTAATTTCCAATGTTCTCTCTCTCTTTCTCTCTCTCTCTCTCTCTCTCTCTCTCTCTCTCTCTCTCTCTCTCTCTCTCTGTATGTGTCTGTGTGTATGTGTGTTACAAAACCACTTGCCTTTAGCATGTGTTTTTAAGATTCTGTACAGAGAAATTATTAGCAACAGCAAGGGATATCTTTCCAATAACATAGCTGAGATTTATAGCAGAATCCAGGTTGTACTTTTCTCGACTGATTTTCTTTGGCAATTCTGTTTCCTAAACTTTTCAACTCTAAAGTCAGTCATAGGAGAGTAAACTTTCCTTACTTAATTAAATAATAGTAGGTGACAGAGATGGAATTTAAAAATAAGCAGCATCACTGCTCTTTTAACTCTTTTAACTGTTCTCCCTAAAATTCAAGGGATACTGAGGTCACATAATCTACTGAAAGTAGAACAGCTAATATTCTACCTATTGAGCCATCCATTCTTTTGCTTCTGCTGTATCACCACACTTAAGATGGACCTGACAAGCAATTTTGTCTGAACAACTGGACCCTCTTTCATTTAATTTGGCATGTCTAACAGGGGAGAATTAATTTGAATTCTACTGTGCCATATCTGAGAAGATGGTTGGGGAGAAGACACAGTCTGAGAAGCTCAATGTAGGTGCAAAGATATTTAAGGCAAAGGGAGTAGTGAAAGGATGGGTAATCAGTAATTCTTTTTGGTGTCTGCACAAAAGGTACAAATAATTCTACATTATTTAATAAAGTTGTCAGATTGCAATGGAGTTTAACAGAAGGGGCATGGAGTAACAATAAGAATGGATGTTTACATGTCAGGAGTTAAAGTTTCCAAATTGAGTACAATAACATATTCATTACTTTCTATTTTATGAAGATTATTCATGCACTATAATTTATGTTTCATATATTAATAATGGTTTTACCTTACTTCCAAACCTTTCTCCATGTAGAAAATTTTTATAACATATGTGAATGTAGGAGTTAAAGGAAAAATGCATAAACAGCAAGGGTCACACATCAATCTACATAGCTTGATAGCATTATATAACAATTGGACCATATTATATTGTATATAATAAAGGAAAAAAGAAAAGAAACTGATGAACAATATAGTTTTTACTTGGTTTTGTTTTGTTCCCAAAGGGGAAATTTGTCCTTTTTCTTTTACACATCTGAATTTAAAACTGAAATTTTCCGTTGGAATACAGCATTTGGTTCCATATGCATAGGTCATATATTTTCCATGCTTTATCCTTTTCTAATGTCATTCTGATTTTTCCATTACTTTGAAAAGAAAACTAATTTTTCCTGTTTCAAAAACAAAAGGAGAGAAAGCTCTCAAAGTTATTTCCACTTAGTTTCTAACTTCTCCATTAGATTTTTTTTTCTATCTTTCCCACATCAGCCACAATTTGTAGACTGTGCTCCCCTTGTCTGATGCAATCAGAGTAAGTGAAATGGAGAATCGAAAGGTCGATGCCTTCCTAATCCAGGAAACACGACCTCATTTTTACTTTCTCCATTTCTCCTAAACTATAGCACCTTGCTCATCAGTGACTAAAATTGTATCACCATATACATTAGAAGTATAGACACACTCATGTTCATGTGCTATAATATCATCAAAGCTTTCTTTGTTCATTACAGAAGAAATTTAGTTACCATTAATATTAATTATATGTAATTAGATTGTTTTCATCTTTATTTCAAATCTTCTATTCCTTATTCAAATAGAAATCACAGGAATGTTATCTATAATATAAACTTTGAAAGGACAAAAATGGTATCTTAAGTTAATGATGCATTTTATTTCTCATAACTTGCTCCATAAACACACTAGCTTTTAAAGTACTTTTACATCTATTTATATATGTGCGTGCATACAATGGCATATGCATGTCCTGAGTAAATCTGAGAGAAGCCTGATGAAATCTCTGTTGTGAATTTTCTGCCAAGATACAATTTTCTGAGTGTTTTTATATTAGTGAAAAAATTCACAAAAGCACAAGTCAGAAGATTGTTTGCTTTAGAGGTAAACATATTATTCACCAATTAATATCACTTACTTTCTGCTATTACCAGTCTCCCTTACCCAAGTTCTAGTGGCTCAGATTTTTAAAGGCAGACGACATCTCCAATATGGCCTTTACCAATATGTCCATCTGGTAAACCACTGCCTTAAGAAATTGAGCAGACATAGTAATTGTAACCACACGTATTTCTATAAAATATAGCTGCTGTCCATTCACTTCCACTTTTAGGTCTATTTGCTGATGAATGGAAATGGTCATATTATTGCTAGTTTACAGATAAGACAGCAACTTACATTTTGTGGGGAGAGTCAGCATGAAGCACATCCACTTGGAGTTCATGATTATCCAGAAAAAAAGAGAAAAATAAATTTTCATTATTTGAACAAAACACACTAAAGACTCAAATGTTCCTCGAAATACTATGGGTATGGATCCTCATAAGCACGGCAGAAAATATATAATATAAAATCATATTTAGTGTATTTAATCTTCCAAATACCAACTGAAATAAATTATATTTTCAGGTTTGCTTATGCAAAGCATCTTAAGGAATATGTCATGATGTGGCTATCCTAGTTAGAAAAAAAATAGAAATCAATATTTAACATTTGCACTATAGTTTCTATGGTATCATATCTTTTGTAAAACCAAAATTGCCTAACATCTAATAACAGCTTAAGACACGAACCATCTCTACCACAATTATATTTGATTATACATAAACCTCAAAATTAAACATCATAACTTTTGCCCTGAGTTTAACTCATTCATTGGTGTAGTTCAAGACAGTTTATCAATGTTTATTTGGCAATATTTATTGAGAATTTCATATGGTTTACAATAAAATGTGACCATACTATACACATATCTCCTACCCTAATTTGTTACATGTTCCCCAAAACAGGTCTTTCTACAATTTTATGCCCATTTCTATTTTTAATAACTAACTATATCTAGTTATTGGGTTCCCTATATGTATATCTCTGGAATCATATCTAGTGGATCACTGAAATAATTCTAGTACCCACACTTTCAAAAAACTATGCTCCTTTCCTGCCCACACATAGCTATTAACTGTCAATATCCTCAGTAAAATGTGGATCTTGGGAACTGTATCCACGTCTGCGCCCTAACGTCACTATAGCAATCCATGGCTACAAAGCAATGACTGATTTGATCTTGGACAGGTTGCATGTTCATGTAAATATAGTTGGTATGAATTTATGATTTAAATATTTCTTCCATGTCTAGAAGACAATATTTCACAGCACTTGCCCCCATATTCTGTCTTTTTCATCCTTTTCTCCTTGTTATTGCTGTTCCTATATCCTTAGTTGTGCTTTGAGAGATGATAAGGAAGCTCAATTCAGAATCATCTCATCTTTTATTCTCAGCATTCTGGTCAGGCAATAGTCTCTGAGGAAGCTGCACACTACAAAAAAAAAAAAAAAGGATCCTCTATCCACAGTTGAAAGCAACCCCTGTCTGTAGGTATAAACATAAATCTTTAAAAGACAATTTGACAACAGGGCAATTTAACAAAATATAATGTGTTTCTATAGGCTATAAAATCTCCTCCTGAAAGGCGTTGTCTCAAGTCAAATATGAAAGCATTTAGTTACTCAATAATTGTCACCACGAACTTTTACTGGAAAATTTGAAAAGAGGTAATGTATTGACATTTAAATTTTTAAAGGTGGGAATGAATTTCAGTTGATAAAATGGTTGCTACACAAGCCGGAAGCCCTGAGTTCCATCCCAGGGTGTGGTGAATACTTACTATGCCAATAAGGCTGGGGAGGTGAAGGCAGGGTACTCCATAGGGATCACTTGCCAGTACACTTAGTCTAATCAGGAATCCCCAGGTCTCACTGTGAAACTCTGTCTCAATGATCAAAGAGAATGGTACCCAAGGAGCAACACACAATGCTGCACTTTGGTCTCAAAGGCATATGCACATAACACTCGGAATCATATATTCAGAAACTGAAAAGAACTTAATTGAAGTGAAATTAAAAAATATAGAAGGTCAATATTATCACATTATCTTTGTCTCTCCAGGAAAGTCTTGTTGTATGTCTTCAAGAGACAGGCATAATTGTCTTTGCAATTACAGGATTATAGACATTTTTATTACAAGTTAGCAACCCTTATTCAAATGAGTTCAAGTAAGATAAGAGTTTGCGTCTATAAAAATGATTTTTAAGAGGCAGGTATTGAATTTTTACTATCCAAATAATAATTTTGTCCATTTCTTGATCTGCCATTGATTCCAAAAAGAACCATTAGGTTAATACTCTTAAGAACATGGAGATCCACACACAAATTATGACTTTTCTCCAATCAAATTCTAAACTCACAGATGAAAAACAAAGTGATTTCCCAGCACAGGATGAGGAAGTTGTTCTCAGAATTTGTGGTCCCCTACCAATCAGACCAATGGGATTCACAGCAAGAAGTTTAAAAAAAACTAAAGCATCTTATTTTTTTTTTGCATCAAGTAGACACAACGTTATGTGAGATACAATAAATTGCCCATTTCTATTGACATTTAGCTATCAAAAATATAATCATTTTCGTAGGAGAATGCAGTATAACTATGGGTTATATCATGTCTATATAACCTCATTATTTAGAGTAAAACTTAGGTTTGCCTCTTCCCTTTATATCCCGCTTACTGTCCCCTTCCAAAGTACTCCCTCCCATCTTCCTTTCCCTATACCACCTCACCTCCTCTTCTAAGCAGATGCCCTCCACCCCTGCCCCATGTATCCTCTGCACCCTGGCACTTTAAGTCTCTGTGAGGAGGCTGAGCACTTCCTTTCCAACTGAAGCCAGATAAGGCAGCCCAGTTAGAATATATCCCACATACAGGCAACAGCTTTTTGCCATAGAGCCTACTCCAAATGTTCAGGAAGCAGATGAAGACCAAGCTGAACATCTACATATGTGGAGAGTGGCCTAGGTCCAGCCGGTGAAGGTTCTTTGGTTGGTGGTTCAGACTCTGAGAGCCTCAAGGGTTCAGATTAGTTGACTTTTCTGTCTATTGGTCTTCCTGTAGCAGTTCCTATCCTTTGGGGCAAAGAAGAAAAAGAAAAAAAAAATGAATTTGAAATAATGTATGCCATACATCATGCATTAAAACAAGGTCAGAGGTCATTAAAAAGGAGTTGCTCATTTGAAAAAAAAAATTAAGTTTGAACTCCATCTGTCTTTATTGCCATTCATCTAATTGAGATAGTTTGAAAAAGAACTTTGTCCAGATGGAGATGCATTGCCACTATAAATTAAGTGATACACATAAATTATACAAATATTATTTAATAAGTATTTTAAGTTATTTGAAATACAGCAGACAAGATCAGGCAAAGCCTTAAATACTAGTCTATTTTATGAGATGAGCTTCTCTTCATCCACCCTCACCTATTCATTATAAATGGTTTGTTAAAATTTACTTATGTATGCTATTGTTTTAAATTTTATTGTACACACTGTACACCTTATGTGACTTTATTATGTGATGTACATATACTATTTCTTTTTAATTTTCTTTAAATTCAATAACACAGTTCTTGTACCTGCATCAGTGGATGACACCGTGTTACAGTTTTCAAAGTTTAGATTTGCTTTGTAGGGAATGTAATGATTTAGTTTCTTTTGATCGCCCATTCTCATTCTATGAAAACGAGATCAAAAGAATTAAGAAACCTCTTTTTAGTATAGAAGGATGTATGTGTGAGGGCATTTTAAAAAATAGTACTGGTCATTTTTTACGCTAAAATATTACTTCAGTTAATATCAATGTTTTCATTTTTAAAGCTTGTGTGTGTGTGTTTGTATGTGTGTGTGTGTTTGTGTGTGTGAGAGAGGGGGGTGGTGAAGGAGTTCTCAATTTTCTTCTTTTTTTAAAAATTGGATATTTTTTAATTTATGTCTCAAATGTTATCCACTTTCCAGGTCCCCCATCCAGAAACCGCCCATCCCATTCCTCACCCTCTGCCTCTATGAGGGTGCTCCCCGACCCATCCTCCCACTCCTGCCTTCCCGCCCTGGCATTCCTCTACACTGGGGCATTGAACACCCACAAGACCAAGAGCCGCTCCTCCCAGTGATGCCCATCAAGGCCATTCTCTGTCATATATGCAGCCAGAGCCATGTGTCCCTCCATGTGTATGCTTTGATTGGTGGTCCAGTCCCGGGGAGCTCTGGGGGTCTGGACAGTTGGCACTGTTGCTCCCCCACAGGGCTTGAAACCCCCTCAGCTCATTAAGTCCCATCTCCAACTCTTCTATCAGGGACCTCGCTCTCAGTCAAATGGTTGGCTGTGAGCATCCACCGCTGTATTTGTGAAGCTTTGGCAGAGCCTCTCAGGAGACAGATATAATAGGCTCCTGTCAGCAAGCACTTCCTGGCATCTGCAATAGCGTCTGGGTTTGGTAACTGTATATGGGATAGATTCTAGAAGTGGAATTCAGGTTGTGAAGCTTAGTGGCAGTCACCTTTATCCATTGAGCCATCTCACAGTCCCAAGCCTTAATTTTTCAAAGCAATCGTATCTACTTGTAAGTATTTAGCATGTTTACATTAGATATGAATGGCAATTTCAGTCTTAAAATCACATCTAAATCATAGAGATCAATATTATGTGGGTTTATGAACAAAAATTTCTTTGAAAACGTTAATGGCAAAACCGGCAAGTGAGGTTTAAATAGTGTAGTGTTTGGTTTTAATTTGTTTGGCTTGCTGAAATTTGGCTGGGAATATGTCTACATGTGACATTTAACTTTTTGTTCATTATAAATTGACTGATAATTTTTTGCATATAAATAAAACATCAATTAATAGATCTAGCATCAATTAACCCAACACGTTTTAGCTCAGTATACCACACAGAAGAATATTATGCTTCTATAATAGATAATTATAATATAGACAAGCTGGAACGTTTTGCTCAGGTAGACAGCACATGCAATGTATCATCACTTAACACATTGTAATACTACATATAATTAGATTGCTAAATGCCAGCGAGTATGCTTTGTAAGTTATACCAATACACCTTTTAGCAGCACTGCTTACCTGCTGATCAGTTATCATATTTAAAACCGGTTTCCAGGCTCCCTGTGCTCTCAAAGAGAAGACAGGCTAAAGTAATGATACTATTGGAACTATATATAATCATCTCCAATAAAAATATCTAGTCCTGATTCCAATTATGTTAATTCACTGCAGAGAAAACTGTACAATTCAATCACAAGAAGGTTCAGTGCCTTTCAGAGGCCCCTTGACTCACACATGGAGTCCCCTTGAAAGAATTTAGCAAATCCCTTTGTGGTACATGAGGGCTTAAAGCCATAATAAACCAATCCCTTTACATTGGTAAATTTCTCTGAAGTCAATGAGAGCTTTGCAGGGATTGGAGATGGAGGTTTTTTTCTTCCTCAGTTCAGTCTCCAAAAGTCACTCAGATGATATATATTAATACAGACAACTATTCTCTACTTCTAGAGAAGTAACTAAATGGCAGAAAAGGATTATAACTCATAGAAAAACAAAAGTTTAAACCAGAGCCATCTAATGCTAGTACCTTAGAAATGCTAGTGCTACTTTATTTTATTTAGCATTTTGCATTTAAATGTACCACTGTTGTATTCTCCTGTGCCTGATAAAACTCTCAGGACACATTTCGTGCAGAATTGTGTAAAGGGTTGTAATGCAATTTTCTTTACCAATAAAGCTCTTTTGGTGACAAACAGGCTGACTTTCAAGCTTAGAGCAGTCTCTAGCTTGGAACTAAGTTTAAATAGACCATAATTTCCTGTAACCATCCAGAAGGGATAGGCATGGTCTGTCTATAGCACAATGATCTTAGTAGAAATATGTATCCACTCTGACACATTTCTTTGTTGTAAATACACTGAGTCACTTTCCTAATGATTTCTATTTTTTTCCGCCAAACAGGAAACCATTTATTGATGACTAATATACCCAACATTGTCAGCGGAATCTATTCAGACTGAGCAGTTCTTGTAGAACACATTCTGCCATGAAAAACTATATTAAAGTCATAGCTCCAAATTATAAGTTAATTAGGAATTGTGGTCGGAAGCAGTTATTTAGCACACTTTGAATTTTCGTTTTCAGATTTTCAGATGCATGGTGCATTATGGGAGAGAGAGGCTGGCCAGTGTTGCCCTCCAGACTGTAACATGCTAATAACATTTTACTATGATAAAATATGCTAAACTGTGGAATGGTACATACATATCCAATTTATAAAATATTACAGGTGTTTGAAACACTTGTTACAAAATATCAGAAGATGTTAGCTGTGAAAGTTATCAAACCCCTTCAGATGGTCTTAATGTGAATCTATTACAAGATCTTTGAGTCATTGTTCTGAAGAACTGACAGACTCACTTTCCTTGGATTGGAACGAAGTCAGCTGTTTAGTGATAGCTCTTCTTTGAAGTGTTCATACTGGGGTCAGGAAACGGTACTAAAATCCTGGTATACTAGGCTTAGCCACCAGTTCCCAAAGGTTGATAAGGGGTTTGAACCTAGCAGTGTTGAAGGCAGTAAAGGAGCTTTAATAACAGTGAGAGCATGTTGAGATGAAAGGAAGCCTAGTGATTTAAGATCAGTGGTTAATGTGATTCCAGCTGTCTCCATGTTCTACACAAAATACAAGGCCTGATACTTTCTCCACGTGTAGTAAAAGTGTTGAAATCAAATCAAATATAATAGGAAATTTAAAGTTGACACACAACAAGAAAAATAGAATTGGCTAGTTTAGTGATTGATAACTTTTTAAAAAATTATTATTTTTTTATTCTTTAATCCACTTTTTTTTACAGTCCAGAATTCATCCCCCTCCTGGTTTGCTCCCCAACTACTCTTCATCCCATACCTCCTCCTCCTCACATGCTGTCTCCAAGAGAATGTCCTTACTTCCCCATCCCCACCCCATCATGCCTTTCCATTCCCTTGGGCCTTAAGTCTCCTGAAGGTTAGGTGCATCTAATCTCTCTAAAGCCAGACCACAACGTCCTCTACTGTATATGTGCCCGGGCCTCATATCAGCAGGTGTATTGGTGGCTCATTTTCTGAGTGATCTCAGGAGTCTAGGTCAGTTGAGACTGCTGGTCTTCCCATAGGCTCGCTTTCCTCGTCAGCTTCTTCTAACTTTTCCTCAGTTCAACCACAGGGGCCCAGCTTCTGTCCATTGGTTGCGTGTTTGTGCTCATATCTGCATCCAACTTATTCAGCTGCTTGTTGGGCCCCCAGAGGGCAGCCCTGTAGGCTTCGTCTCCAAACACCACAGTTTGTAACATGTAGGACCCCGGCCCCCCTTGAAAATGGTCCCCAAATTTGGGTCGTCATGGGCCTCCTTTTTTTAGGCTCGTCTCCTTTTTTTGGGCCGTGCAATCCTTCAGCAAACAATTTTTAGTTAGAGCTTTGACTGGGATGGCAACATTCCTCCCCCTGATTCCCCGTTCCCCACTAAAGGGGACTCTACAAGTTCCCCCCCCCCGCTTAGAGACTTCATCAAGGGGGGAAACATTTTTAAAATAAAATTTTTTCTTTTTAATAAAACCCAAATTTTTTAAAAAAATTTTGGGAAAATTTTCCCCAACCCACTTTTTTTAATGGAAAGGAAAATTTTTTTTTTTTTAATTTTTTTTTTTTAAAGAAGGAAACCCCCCTTGGGCCCCATTAAATTTTTTGTTTTTGGGGGGAACAAAAAAAAAAAATTAAATAAAAACCCGGGATTTTGAAAGGAAAAAGGCCCTTCCCCCCTTTACCAAAAAAAAGGGAAAAAATCTAGGGTGGGAAAAGTTTTAAAATTTTTTTTTATTTGGGGAAAAAGGGGAAAAAATTGGGGGTTTTTATGTAAAGTAACTTTTTTTTCCCCCCAAAAATTTTTTTTTTGAAACCCCCCGTTTTTTAAACTCCCTTTAACCCTAATTTTTTTAAAATTCTACTTCCCCCCAAAAATTTGGGTTTCCAAAAATTCCCAAACTTTGGGGGGGAAATTTTTTTTTCCCCCCCCCTTTACTTTGCCCGGGCCCCCCTTTGAATTTTTTTTTTAAAAGGGTGGGAATTTGTTCCCCCCGTTTCCCCGGGGGGTCTAAATTTTTATTTCTTTTAAAACCCCCCTTTTCCCTTTTTTGGGTTTTTAAATTTTTTCTAATTTTAATCTGTTTGGGGGGGGGGGTTTTTTTGGTTTTTTTTAAAACGTTTTTCATTTAAAGGGGCCCTTTTGACCTTTTTTTGGGCCCCTCCCCTTTTTTAAATCTCCCTTTTTTTCTTAAAGGAACTTTTTTTAAGTGAAAATAAACCCCCCCTTTTTGTCCCCCAAAATTTTTTAAAAATTTTTTCCCCCCCCAAAATTTAAAGGTTTCCCCTTTTAAAAAGGGGGTTTTCCTTTTTTAAAATAAACTAAACATCTGCTACCCCTTATCTTGTCTGTTAGTGGGGATTTCCCTTTTTTGTTTTCATTTTTCTTCCTTGGGTTTCATTCCCGTTCTTCCCCATGTTTTTCATTTAAATTTTTTTTCTCCTTCCTTTTTTTGTAATTTATTCCGGGTCAAACCCGGATTTTATTTGATTATTCTAAGAGGAGTAAAAACTTTTCCCTTGGGTTATTTCCCAAAATTTTCCTTGCCTTAAAACTCCAATTTTAACCCATTCAATTCTGTAAACACAAACCAAGGGTTTTTAGAAAAACACTTGTTCCTTGTCGATTTCCCCAATTTCCCCCTTCACTTCAGTATTTTTTAAAATCCTTTTCCCTGATTGAGTTTTTAGGATTGGAAAATTTAATCATTTTAAATTGGGCCCCAAATACAAATTTGATAGAAGCTCTCTTTAAATTTTGTTTTGAATTTTAAATATAAAGATTTTTTCCCATTTCAAAGGTCTCCCTAAACATTTCAGACCCCTTTTAAACCCAAAATCTTTCCAATTTTGGGTAATTTTGTCTGCCTGTCACAAACCCCTTAAATGTTTCCCTAGTTGGGCCCTCGGAAATCCCAAAATTTATTTTTATTTAAAATTCCCCGAGTAAAAGGAAAATGGAGTCCTAGGTTCAACCTTTAAAATTGTACCTTAAACCATCTATATGATTATTTATGTTTCGTTATTTCTATGAATTTAGTTGTTCTTCTCCCAAGGAAAACAATGGATTTTTAAATTATTATATTACCCACTATTTCCCCGTAAATTAAAACCTTTAAATTTTGAACAATTTAATTTTTTCCTCTCAGAGTAAAATTTTTAAAATTTTTGTTTTGTCTAAATAGGGGAAAACCGACCCCCTGGACCAACCATCTGCTAAGCACACCCCCTTTTTTTCAATTAACCCTTTCACATTGCCTTTTTCTATTACCCCTCTAAAATTAAAAAATTTTTAGCAAATATTTAAAACTAATAAAAAAAGAAAGAATGGAAAATTTTGGGTTTTTTCAATTAAAATTCTTAAAAATTTTTTTTATTTTTTAATTTTTAAACAATAATTGTTGTTTCTTTTAGAATTCCTTTCAAATCCGCATAATTTAGAAATTAACTTTAAATCAATTCAAATTTTTATCCTTCAATATTTTTTTGTGTTTAAATTAAAAAATTCTCAATCTTTTAAAAAGGGGGGTTTTTTTATTTTTAAAAATATATAATTAGGGATTAAAAATTTATTTTAAAACCTCAATTTCTTTTAAAATAGAAAAGTCATGGAGTATTTTATTTTTATAAATTTTATTAATTTTTTCCCCCATTCCCCCTTTCCCTAGCCCCCCAACTTCTTGTTTATATTCCTTGCTGGGAAAAAAAAACCAGTTTATTTAAACTGGTCCCCAGCCACCCCCCAACTTTCGGAAAATTTTGTGTACCTTAGTTTTGGCCTGGAGCCCGGGTTATTGTCAATTTTTTAATGCCCCTTTCCGGGCCTTCCTACCCCAGGGTTAATTTAGCATGAAGGCCCCCATATGTAGGCCTTTGAATCATTTGGGGTTTTTTCACTTTGGGAAATTTTTCTCCCCAAATTTTGTGTTCTGGGATTTTGATAAAAAATTTTTTTTGGGCCGAAATTTACTCTCTTTTATTTTCTTTTTTAAATAGTTTTCCTTTAAGGGGTTAAATAGGCACCTTAACTATATTAATCCGCCAAAAATGGCTGGGAGTTCTTTCCATCTTTGAGTTCTAATTTCTTTCTTCAAACTTGACATTCCTGTCATATGACTTTCATTTGTTTGGGTTTAGATTCACCCAAGTTTTTATATTTTTTGGATAGGGAAAGGGTGTAATTCCCTAATTTTCTTTTCAGCCTTTTTTACCCCTTTGAGTAGTGGACACTATTGTTTGTTTGATTAATTTTTATTCCTGCAATTTTTGTAGTTTTTTATCAGAAAAAATGATAAGTTCTCTGGTGGAATTTTTGGTTTCACTTAAGTATACTATCATATCATCTGAAAATAGTAATATTTTGACTTCTTCCTTTTCAATTTGTATCCCTTTGACCTCCTTTTGTTGTCTAATTGCTCTAGCTAGAACTTCCAGTACTATATTGAATAGGTAGAGAGAGAGTGGGCAGCCTTGTCTAGTCCCTGATTGGGGGATAGCAGAATGGTTTCAAGTTTCTCTCTATTTAGATTGATGTTGGCTACTGGTTTGCTGTATATTGCTTTTATTATGTTTAGGTATGGGTCTTGAATTCCCAATCTTTTCAAGACTTTTATCGTGAAGTGCTTTTGAATTTCCATATAGTGAGCCACTCCTGCATCCTCAGATGAAGCCTATTTCGATCATGGGAATTGAGAGTTTAGATGTGTTCCTGGGTTCGGTTTGCAAGAATAATATTGAGTACTTTTGTGTCGATGTTCATAAGGGAAATTGGTCTGAAGTTCTCTTTTGTTGTTGGGTCTTGGTATGGTTTAGATATAAGCATAATTGTGGCTTCATAGAACAAATTAGATAGTGCTCCTTCTGTTTCTATTTTGTGAATAGTTTGAATAGTATTAGTATTAGGTCCTCTTTGAAGGTCTGATAAAATTCTGCACTAAACCCATATGGTCCTGGGCTTTTTATTGGTTGGGAGACTTTTAATGAGAGCTTTTATTTCTTTAGGGGTTATTGGGATGTTTAGATGGTTTATCTGCTCCTGATTTAACTTTGGTACCTGGTATCTATCTAGAAAATTGTTCATTTCATCCAGAATTTCCAACTTGGTTGAGTATAGGCTTTGTAGAACGATCTGATGATTTTTTTTTTTATTTCCTTGGGTTCTCTTGTTATGTCTTCTTTTTCATTTCTGATTTAATTAATTTGGATACTGTCTCTGTGTCTTTTAGTTAGTCTGGCTAAGTGTTTGTCTATCTTGCTGATTTTCCCAAAGAGCCAGCTCCTGGTTTTGTTTATTCTTTGTATAGCTCTTTTTGTTTCTACTTGGTTGATTTCAGCCCTGAGTTTGATTATTTCCTGCCATCCACTCCTGTTGGGTGTATTTGCTTCTTTTTATTCTAGAGCCTTCAGATGTACTGTCAGGTGTACTGTCAAGCTGCTAGTGTATGCTATCCAGTTTCTTTTTATGAGTTTGAGTTTTCCTCTTAGCACTGCTTTCATTTCGTCCCATAAGTTTTGGTATGGTGTGCCTTTATTTTCATTAAATTCTAAAAAGTCTTTAATTTCTTTTTTTATTTCTTCCTTGACCAAGTTATCATTGAGTAGTGTATTGTTCAGTTTCCATGTGTATGAGGTCTTTTCGTTGTTTCTGTTGTTATTGAAGACAGCGTTAGTTCATGGTGATCTGATAGGATGCAAAGTATTATTTCAGTCTTCTTGTGTCTGTTTAGGCTTGCTTTGTGACCAATCATTGGTCAGTTTTGGAGAAGGTACCATAAGGTTCTGAGAAGAAAATGTATTCTTTTTATTTTTAGGATGAATTGTACTATAAATATATGTTAAATCCATTTGGTTCATAACTTCGGTTAGTTTCACTGTGTCTTTGTTAAGTTTCTGTTTCCATGATCTGTTCATTGCTGAGAATGGAGTATTGAAGTCTCTCACTATTATTTTGTGAGGTGCAATGTGTGCTTTGAGCTTTAGTAAAGTTTCTTTTATGAATGTCAGTGCCTTTTGGAGCATCAATGTTCAAAATTGAGATTTCATCTTGATTTATTTTTTCCTGTGACAAGTATGAAGTATACTTCCTTATTTGTTTTGATAACTTTTGGTTGAAAGTAGATATTATTCGATATTAGAATGGCTACTTTAGTCTATTTCTTAGGACCATTTGCTTAGAAAATTGTCTTCCAGCCTTTTACTCTGAGGTAGTGTCTCTCTTTGTCACTGAGATACGTTTCCTGTATGAAGCAAAATGTTGGGTCCTGTTTACATATACAGTCTGTTCTTCCATGTCTTTTTATTGGGGAATTGAGTCCGTTGATGTTAAGATATAGTGAGGAAAAGTGATTGTTTCTTCTTGTTATTTTTGTTGTTGGAGGTGGAATTATGTCTGTGTGACTATCTTCCTTTGGGTTTGTTGAAAGAAGATTACTTTTTTGCTTTTTCTAGATTGTAGTTTCCCTCCTTGTCTTGGAGTTTTCCATCCATTATTTTTCTGTAGGGCTCAATTTGTGGAAAGATATTGTGTAAATTTGGTTTTGTCATGGAGTATCTTGGTTTCTCCATTTATGATAATTGAGAGTTTTCCTGTGTATAGTAGCCTGGGCTGATATTTTTGTTCTGTAAGGGTCTATATGAATACAGCTCAGGATCTTCTGGCTTTTATAGTCTGTGGTAAGAACTCTGGTGTAATTCTGATAGGTCTGCCTTTATATGTTACTTGACTTTTTCCCTTACTGCTTTTAATGTTCTTTCTTTGTTTTGTACATTTGTTGTTTTGATTATTATGTGACTGGAGGAAGTTCTTTTCTGTTCAATTTTATTTGGAAGTCTGTAGTCTTCTTCTACGTTCATGGGCATCTCTTTCTTTAGGTTTAGTTTTCTTCTATAATTCTGTAGAAGATATTTACTGGCCTTTTAATTTGGGAGTCTTCGCTCTCTTCTATACCTATTATTCTTAAGTTTGGTCTTCTCCTTGGATTTCTTGGATGTTTTATGATAGGAGCTTTTTGCATTTTGCATTTTCTTTGACTGTTGTGTCAATATTTTCTATGTTATCTTCTGCACCTAAAAGTCTCTCTTCTATCTCTTGTATTCTGTGTGTGATTCTTGCATCTATGACTCCTGATCGCTTTCCTAGGTTTTCTATCTCCATGGTTGTCTCCCTTTGTGATTTCTTTATTTTTTCTATGTCCATTTTTACATCTTGGATGGTTTTGTTCAAGTTGTATTTTCCTGTAATTTTTAAAGGTATTTTTGTGTTTCCTCTCTAAGGATTTCCACCTGTTTACCTGTGTTCTTCTGTAGTTTTTTAAGGGAGTTATTTATGTCCTTCTTAAAGTTATCTATCATCATCATGACAAGTGATTTTAGAGCCAAATCTTGCTTTTCTGTTGTCATGGTGTATCCAGGACTTGCTATGGTAGGACAACTGGGTTCTGATGATGCCACGTAACCTTGGTTTCTGTTGCTTATGTTCTTACACTTGCCTCTCACCATCTGGTTTTCTCTAGTTCTACCTGGCATCGCTGTCTCTGACTGTCCCTCCTGTGACTCTGGTTGTGTCAGATCTCCTCAGAGTCCAGCTGTCTCTGTGATCCTGTGATTGTAGTATTCTGTGAGCCTGAGATCCTGGGTGTGTCAGAGCTCTTAGGAGTCAAGCTGTCTCTGTGATTCTGAAATTTTGGTGTGACCAAGCTCCTCAGGTAGTGTTATCTTATGATCCTAGGCATGTTAGAGCACCTGAGAGTTGAGCTTCTTCTGTGTGTTGTGAGAGTGGATATGGAGCTAGCACTGAAAGTCTGCTCAGGGCATCAGCTGAGACCAGAAGGAACCTATGCCACTGGCTGAGTGTGGCGGATTCCTCTGTCCTGGAACCTGTTGGTCTCAAATACTCCTGGTGTTGGGGCAGATGTTGTAGCTTCCTCACCTATGATCCTGGTGTATTAGAATGCCTGGGAGTGGAGCTTCCTCTGGGTGTTACAGAACTGGGTGTGGAGCTAGAGCCCAAGTTCTGCTCAGGGCACTGGCTCAGATCACACGTAATTCTTATTAAGTATTTCAGAGTTGCTGTAAGAAGGCACCATCTAAATTTGTTGCAAGGGATTATCTTAAATGAATCCATTGATAAGAACTATTAAAATTCTATAGCATGTATATAAATATTAACAATTGATTTATAAACATAGTAATTTACCTATTTACAATAACAATATTTCTGAGGAGGGACAAACTTTGTTGAAATTATCTGGGACATAAATATTTTATATTTGATATCATAGTATGTGTTCTTATTGAGATGATAACTGAGGTCTGGCTATGATTAAAAGACACAGTTATTTGTAAGACTTAAACAGATGACATACTGGATCATGGGAACACTTAAAAAATAGAATCCATAAAGAAGAGGGGGAAGGTGTACATGGAAAACAATGGATGGGGAAAATTATAAGGAAATAATATAACTATATTTTAATTTCCAAAAATAACAAATGAATAAGGGGAAGAAGAAGTGCCCTTCTGTATTCCTAGTGACTTTTATTAAGGGTGCTTCTAGTGTTCACACTTTATGCTCCATATGAAGAAAGAGATATTTTGTATCACTTCCTGTTAGGTATTAATTTCATCATGAAGGACTGTGCCCAAATGAACTCATCCAATTCATGATTTTTTTTCATATGACATATGTCTAGATAACATCTCATTGTAAATTAAGACACCTTTACATAATTTTGTGGGAATGAAAACTGTCTACATTAATTGTTAAAGACCAGATTAAAAGATAAAGTATATTAATTTTTAAACTATCCTTCATATAAAAGTAGCAGATATTTCTCTGTATACAATACATGTCAAATAAACACAGATTTGTTTTCATATGTCAGCCTGGTATCATAGGTATTTTTGATACAGTTAAATGTCTAATTTCCATTCCATTTGCCTACCTATGGTCTGGTCTTTCCATCTTCCTGACAGGTATGTAATATTCTGTTTCTATCAAAGAAAAAAAAAATTCAGACGAAAATTAGTAATTGTCAAGAAAACAGTCACATAAATCACAGCACTAATAAAAGGGAAAGATAAGATTAAAAGTAAATTATAGTAGTACAATTTTATATGAAAATTTTAGAATATAAAATTTTTGGTACAGTGGTATTATTATTTAAATAGGAGAGACTGAAAAAATAAAAATAAGAAGAAACATTATAGTAATAGAAAGGGTATATAATTTCCTCTGATATTTGGGAGCTAGGTTAATTGTGGAAAATAGTAACAATAGTATTGAATACTCATATAGTTATCCTTAGTGTTAATATTGACAATATTATTTAAAGCAAATAGATAATGTGTGTTTTTTACCCCATAAAAACGAAAATAAACTTCAATTGTGTAGACACTAATGATCTTTCAAAATATTTAAAGCAGTTAGTAGGAGTCTCAATTTTCTGGCCATTAGGCTATATCAAAATTATGTGCTTTAACAATGTTAATATATTAATATTGTCAAGTAAAGTTATGAAATTTGAACACTTTATTTGTTATTTGAACACACAATTAAATTCAATGTAAAGTATTGTTTTTCAATAATAGATTAAGACCTTTATTTTTCCACACTAAATTCACATAATAGTAAATAAGAAGAAAAATTGAGAAGATATGTCTTATAGCTCAACCTTAGTAACATCTACATTTGTCTAATAAAATCTGGAATTATGAGGTTATTCAATTTATATTCATCCATTGAACACAATTTCTTGAAGAAACAAGAGTCAATACTCAGGTTACAATTGTGAAAAAGGACAGAAGACACTGATTATATATCTAATAGATAAGTAGGAATCTATCATCCTTAAACAAGCAAATATTGAAAGGAGATGTGAATATATAACATGGGTCTGCAACCTAATATAGAAAATTTTGAGAGGAAAATATAATTTCAACATACCTGTATGCTATGGTAATGCATATAAAATTTATCAGTAAGCCAACTAACTTTAAACAGTAAAATTTGATCTCATTTCTCAGTAGTTACTCCTGCTTACTAAATCAAAATGTTTATTATTCTGTGTGAGCATATATTCTATTTGTGCACACTTGTGAGTTTACACACAGTATAGAATAACTACTATAATACAGCAAAGAATTATGCCAAGTTGAACAGTTTAAAACAATCTGTATATCTCTTTAATTATGCCAAAGATGTTTTTCTAGGACTCCTAGGAAGCTTGTTTATTAAAGATTGTTATATAATTCATTTACAATCATGTATAGAGCTACAAAACAGAAAAATTCGACTCTACTTATTAGAATCTTTTGGAATAGTGTTTATGGATTTCAGAACTATAGAAATGTAAACTGTTTTATTTTTTTCTTAGGTAGTTTGACTCTGGTTATTTTGTTTGTTTGGTTTTGCTGTTTATATATTTATTTTAGTTTGGTTGTTTTGATGTTTTTCTTTGTTTGTTTTCTGCTTTTAGGAGTGTATTGAGGATTCTTGAAACAGTTTATGGTCAAACAAATGTTGGGTTTGCTTCCCTGTTTTAAATAAAATCTACTTCAAACATAAAAGTGTTGCTGTTCACACTTGGGCAACTAGCAGGGCTGAGGCTTGATAATTCAGCATCAGTCTGCCTTTCATAGAGAGCTGTAATGACAGAAAAACTAGCAAAGTACATATGTTGCTTAAAACAAGAATGATTTGTTATTTATGAATGGATGGATCCCCAACAATAAAATCTGGTGGAGCACATTAACTACATATATTGTCAAACAGGAATTCATTTTTTTTTTGAGAGGGGGATTTTAACAATTGCAAAGCATAACAGAAGAATTTAGTAATCATAGGCTTTCCACATATTTACATAAAAATAAATAACTAGACTATCACTAAATAATACCCTTTTAAACCTCTTGATGTTGTTACATTTAATTTTTGAAAATGAGGGTAAAAGATCACTGCTGTTGAAAGGAATAACAAGTAGAAAGTATCTGTCAACTAGATTCATCACAGAATTGTAAAGTACTGAATTTTACCACAGATTGATGGTAGAAATTTTCCTGTAAGCTGGGCAGTGGTGGTGCACACCTTTAATCTCAGCACTTGGGAGGCAGAGGCACGTGGATTTCTGAGTTCGAGGCCAGCCTGGTCTACAGAGTGAGTTCCAGGACAGTCAGGGCTACACAGAAAAACCCTGTCTTGAAAAACCAAAAAAAAAAAAAAAAAAAACAAAGAAATTTTCCTGTAGGTCCTGTCATGGTATCTGAAATTCTTATAAAATTTTTGGGTTTGAGGGAAAAATGTTGTGAATGGAATACACACAGAAATAATTATGAAGATTTCACTTTATTGCCTACTGAATACTCTTCATTGTCTTACAATGCAGGGAAAGGGGTGACTGACATTACCACAGTGTTTTCTTCATATGGACTCTAAATAATACTAAGATTATTGCAACTATGAAGTCTTTAGAACAAAAACATAAATATATTTAATGTTGCATGTAATTTTTAATCTTCAATAGAGTAATGCATCAGTGATACCAGTAAATAAATTTTAATTTTTCAGAGTCCTGATGTCTCCCAGATCCTAGGCTTATATCCAAAGGTAAGAAAGGCTAAATACTGTATTTAATCCAATTAGATTATTCTCTTGATATCTATGAAGTCAATGTTCGCTATGTCACATATGCCAAATGTGTTTGTCAGCTGTGTCTATAATTTTATGAGATACTATGCATGTTTTTAATTGTAGAGGAATTTTTATATATACATATATAAAAATATACATATGTATGTATACATATATAAAAATTCCATATGTATACTATTTATTAGTTTGTAATTTGGTACTTACATTAAGCTACAGGATACAGAAAAATTCAGGATTCATAATAGCTGAGCATAGTGGTAGTAGTTCTACTTTTCCCTAAATACAGAATACTATGAGAATGCAAAAATTTTTTCCTATGCAAAGAATCATGTTTTCTCCTTCCTAAAACTGATTAAAATTTCTAGTGGAACATGTGTTTCATTTTTGTATTTGTTGATTTTTTTTCAGAAAGGGTTTCCCTAGCCCAATAATTTACATGCTCTGTTCCTCAGATTCAAGAGTGGTGGTATTACATATATGTGTCACCATGTCCAGTTATGCATTTTTAATGAAAGGAAAAATTTATTTCTGTTTTTTTTTATTAACAGGTATTACATTGGTGAGACTACCTTTATTTTGCCTAAACTTCAATAATTTTCAATATTACTAAAGGGGTACCAATCTATCCTTCATCTGCACACTTTAAAGTGAAACGAATAATATAATGAATTTATTTATGTTCTGGGTATACATGGACATTTCATTTGATGCCTCATGATCAAGAGAGTCAATAGGGTCTGGAGCATGAACATACTCATGCTATGGTATGCATCCACCACAAAATCATGTCCGTGCTCTACATTGTTTTATACTTTCTTATATTCTATTTTTAAATCCTACGGATTCAACTGTTTATCAAATAGTTCATGATTTTTGGCTCTCAGTTTAAATTCCTAAGGATAAATGGTCATTTTCTATTGTTATTGACTATTTTTATATAAATGTGTAGATCCTTCTGATATTCCTTTCTGATATTCTTCTCAAATTTGTTTATAATTGTTATTGAATAGTGAGAGATTATTTTGAAGTTTTATGATTGCTCACATTATTGACATACACTGCAGTATTCGGTCACATGTGACACAGACTAGAGCCCATGGAATCTTGAGGGAAAATAAATAAATCCCTCCAGTTTATGGTGTTTTTAGAAAATGTTATGCCTACAGATTTTGTATTGAATAAACTATCACATCAAAAATTTTAAACCCTGGGAGGGTTTACTGGAACATAACTTCATTGTAAATCAAGCAACATAAGTATTTATAATTTCAAAACTGATATGAAGAGTGTAGTGTAAGAAAAAAATGTGAAATAAATAAAGGCAAAAATCCTCAGGTTGAATGTGTAGTTATTTTGAATGACTTCTCCAATATTCCATCACTAATACCTGGCATATTTAGTTCTCTCAATTCTTCTATCAGCATCCTGTCACAACACTAGTAACTTCATCAGAACCTGAAAAAATGTCGACAGAGTTTGCATCCCTAAAATCATCAATATGCATAGTCTGTCATGAATCATTCATGTATAGTTGAACAAGAACTGTTTCAAAATAGATGATTTAGGGATCTTACTAATATGAGCATGACTCTCCCTTTATAGCCTTATAAAATGCTTGAAGTAGGGAGAATTATTTCTTTTCCTGAGTCAGCTTAGTTATGAATTCACTTACACAGTTAATAAGCACATTTTGACTCACTCCTGGGCACAAGGAACTGTGCCAGGGCATAGAGATCCAGAAATAATGAATTTATATTTTTCCTGTTCGTAAGAACAGCACCAACTGTAGACATTGGCAATAAATTTTGCCAATGATTTGTAAGTTTAAAAAAATGCTCTGATTTCAATGGGTAAGAATGAAAGCCAATGTAGATTGATGCACAAGTAATCATTTGTACTGAAAATGAGGATCCAAGAAACTAAAATGGTAAGACAGGGAAGTGCCTAAAGTTCCCTACCTCCTAGATAGGACCATTGTCTTCTGTCATGAATCCTACATTATTGTATTGTCAGGCTCTCCTAGCATTACTTCCTCATAATCTTGGTTTTAATCACCTGTTATATTTTTTTCTTCCTACACATTTTACTTCTCTTCAAACAAGCTTATATAATTTTTCAAATCACAGTGAAGACTCAACAATGTATTTTTTGTGACTCAAACACAGTCTTATTAATAGTATGTCTTCAGTGATTCAAACTAATTTTAAGAGCTTAGTTTTTGATTAAAGGCAAGGAAAATATGTAGAGCCTGACAAAAGGCTCAGTAGTTAAACGATCATATACAACACTCGCAGAGGACCTGTCTTCAGACCCCAGCCTGCACAATGAGTGTCTCACAAACAACTGTAACTCCAGCCCCAGGAGCATCCAGAGCTTTCGGCCTGTGGTTGCCTACACATGTGCACAGAGACGTGCATGTGTACGCATACTCAGGTAAAAGGAGAAGCATGGCAATATAAAAATAAATCAACCATTTTCATTTTCGCATACTATTTAACCAAAGATTCACCTTCATTTAAATACCAATAATCTTTTCAACTCATAGCTGCTCTTAAATTATATATTATTGTATGTTTTAAGGTAGGCTATATATTACTCCTTCCTTTCATTGAACACTCGTTATGGATTTGCTGATTGCCTGTGTATCACAAGGATTTTCTCATGCCAATGCTATTCCCTCATAGGTATGATTGTCGAGAGAGCCCTGAAATGTTTTGTTGAGCTTCCTCAGTGAGTTAGAGGAAAACCATCAAAATCAATCCAGGCAAACTCTTTTCATACATCCCTATCAAATATAAGCACACCTTAGACTGTTGAGACTTATGTGAAACTTGAGATAACTTTTCATTATTTTAGAATTTCTACATTAAGAGCAATTCAACATTTTTCTTTCTTTCTTTTTCTTTTTCTTTTTTTTTTTTTTTTTTTTTGAGACAGGGTTTCTCTGTGTAGTCCGGGCTGTCCTGGAACTCGCTCGGTAGACCAGGCTGGCCTCGAACTCAGAAATCCGCCTGCCTCTGCCTCCCAAGTGCTGGGATTAAAGGCGTGCGCCACCACTGCCGGCAACATTTTTCTTCTTTCTTTTTTTTTTTTTTTTTTTTTTTGATTTTGAGAGTTTTTTTTTTTCTTTTAGATTTATTCACACAAAATAACCCCAGTGTTTGCTATAGCTAGTATACTATGGTCACATTAACTAGAGAATGACTGATGACTACAGGCTGAATAAAAGAGTCCCACTTGAGAGATTAGGATAGGCTATCCTGTGTAGCAATATTCAACCTTAAATTTATTTTAAAGGCTTACATTTACAATATATGATGGTATAATGATATGTTTTATCATGCATTTTTATTCACTTTTAAAAGTAAACTAAATGCCCAGACTCAAAGTCAAGTACAAGTAATATTATATAGGCTGAACACTTCAAACATACATAAATATTAAAATTAATTTCAAAAAGCCCAAGAATTTTAAGAAAGCAAAGAGGAGTATATAGAAAAACTGGAAGGATGAAAGTGAAGGAGGAAGTGATATGATTGATTATATTCTCCCTCTCTCTTTCTCCCACTCTCCATTTTTAACTCTCTCTCTTTCTCTTTCTCTGTGGTCTCTCTATCTTTCTCTCTCTCTCTTTCTCTCTCTCTTGCTCTCTTTCTCCCACATATTATATATAAATAGAGGCTTACACTGATATATGTTTAATTTGTAAAATTACATTCAATTAAACTGTGTTTATTCATTGAACTAGCAAAGTAATAAATAAATAGCACGCAAAGTCTTATTACTTTGGTACAAACCAAATAACTGTAAAACAAAGACTTCATAATACAATATTCATAACTGAAGGAAGATTTAAGGTTTCATTATCCTGTCCAACCATGATTAATGCTGCTAAAGCAGATACGATCTTTCTGAAAAATTTCTTAGTATTTAGAATAGCTATTATTATTTCTCCTATAGTATCATTCATAATGAAAATTTTCTTGAGATTTATGACATGAAAGACAGTATCTAAATAGACATGGGAATCAATATGTGTGCTATTTAATTGGCCTAATTATCAACAAATGAATAGATAGTATTATTGAAAATGGGCAATAGAAATGATGAAGATTTTGAGGCTATTGAGAGGCTTTGGGAGGTTTTCAATTTCAGAGATCTGGCTGAAGAAATAAGTGTTCCAGGATGAAAATGCATTAATTAAAAATTGACTTAATTATGTCCTCAACATTGTAGACTATAAGGCTAGAAATTAACTTTACATTGATCCTAGAGGTTCCTAAGGAAAATTTTATCATATTATTATACATGTTATTTAACATTATTTATTTGAGTATGTGTCTTTGTGTGGATCTATGCACACACAACTGTGTGTGACGTAATGCACATCAATATACTGATATTGGAGGCAAGAAGTTGGTGGGTGTTTTAATCATTTGCCATCTACTTCTTTGCAACAAGGGATTTTTGAGAATATTTGTTTTAAAAGACTAGTAAATATTGTTTCTCTACACACTCTCATACACAAATAGCATCTGGAATCTAAACATGTGCCAGCTGATTATCTTGGTGCTAGGATCAAATTTCTGGACGTATTATTATTATTATTATTATTATTATTATACTTATTATTATTATTACTGAGGCATCTCTCAAACCTAAAAATTTCAGTATTCTAAAGAAGTTATGTAATTTTGTCAACAGAAATCTTATAATTAATGTATAATATATGTGTGTATATATATATATATATATATATATATATATATATATATATATATATATAAAACTCAGAATACTTGAAAGCACAGAAAAATATTTACTATCTAATATAACTTCTAAGCTGCTTATTACCATGAATAAATATTTACATATAAGATACAATTATTTAAAAATTCCAGATTAGGTGTGCTCAGAGGTAAAAGCCATGAAAGTCTAATGTAGCAATGAATGAATGCTCCTGGAACTCATCCTCGTAAAGAATTGTCTTTTTGTAGCCAGGCAATACTCATGACCTGGAATACTATAACTGAAGATTATGATTAATCTTCGTTTTACCTAGCAAATTGTCAATATTGTATATCTAGCAGGAATATTCTATAATCATGACTAAAGATTAGTTTGAATAAAATTTACTTAGGCAGAACATTATATCTACATAACTTCTGAATCATTTTAAGACATAAAATTCGTATAAATATTTTATACTCTTCACTATTGAAGTGAACTATATTTGAATTGAAACAATAAATTCCTGTTATCCCTAAAATATAAAAAAAACTATTTCATTTAAGATTGAAGATAAAGTCACAAATGACAAATCTATCCACTGTCAAAAACCAAAATAAATGTAAAAAAAAAAAACAGAAATTCTTTAGTTATTATGACAAGCTGTTTTATTTAAAAGTCATTTTCAAAATCCAATTGCTGTACTGGATATATGGAACAGTTACTGCCAAGAGTCCAATAAAAACGTATAAATGCTATCTGGGATATAGTCAATTACTGAGGAATAAATATAAGAACAATCTTACAGTGAATGGGGGTACTACAGGACATGGTATGTTAAGAGAGGAAGAGTTGATGCAGTGGATTACAGGGAAGAATGGGACTTCATGTGACCTGTAAAAGAACATCAGAAGAAAGCACCAGGATACTCCCCTACAGTACATCTGGTCCTGTACTAACTGCTAGAACTGCTTCTAGCACAGGGTCAGATGCTTTGTCAAGCTGAGAAAAATAGTGGATGTGAATATTCTTCAAGAAATATACTGTCATATTTTATTACTGTACCTCATGCATGGCCAGCCTCTGATTGCACTGACCACAGGGGGTTCTTGGCTGGAATTGCTCTGTGCCACCAATTTCTGGAAGATATGACAGGGACTGGAGTCTGTTTATCCAGTAGTCAAAGGACCTGACTGATTCTTCATCTCCATGAGCTTCATAAGTGATATTTGACTTTCTCTGGATATGAAAAAGCAGCAAATTATGTTAAGTAAAATGAGCAGTTTAGATGCATAAGAACAGAGTCAGAAATCGGTGTCCCAGAAACAGAGACTTGGAGAGAAAATCCACAAAGAAACCTTAATTCAGTCTACCAGTGGAAGCAAATGTATTCATGATAGAGTTGTAAGAATAGAATAGACAGCTTTGTTGGAGCCTATAAAATGTAGACTCTAAGAGCTACAATTGCTGAAAACACATTTTAGCTAACATTTACAAAATTGTGCTTTTATTAATTCCTCAATTTATCTATCAGGGTTTGCACACACTCCAAGATATAACCTTGATAAATCATATATTTATATATTTAATGTGCCCAAGAATTGTAACTTTCTGATAATCAAGAACATAGCAAAAAAGCATAATCTATGATTAGTTTAGTTGATGGAAGTTTTTTTGTTTTGTTTTTTTCAATGTGCTTTTTTTTATTGGAAATTTTATTTACATTTCAGATGTTCTCCCCTTACCCCATTTCCCCCCCCCCTCCTTCCCAGGAACTCCCTATCTCTTCCCCCCTCCTCTTGCTTCTATGATGGTGTACCCCCACCTTCCCACCCCTATACCTCACCTACCCACCCTCGAATACCCCCCCCCGACGTCCAGCCTTCATAGGACCAAGGATCTCTTCTCCCACTTATATATAGCTCCCTTGCATATATAGCTGGAGTCATGGGTCCCTCCCTAAGTGCTCCCAGGCTGGTGATTTAGACCCTGGGGGCTCTGGTTGGTTGGTATTGTTGTTTTCCTCATGGTGTCGCAAATCCTTTCAACTCCTTCAGTCTTCACTTTAACTCCTTTTTGGGAACCCCATGATCAGTTTAATGGTTAGCTGTGAGCATCTGCCTTTGAATATGTCAGACTCTTGCAGACCTCTAAGGAGACAGCCATATCAGGCTCCTGTCAGCATATACTTCCGGACATCCACAACAATGTCTACCTTTGGTGACTGCACATGGATGGGATGATATCCAGGTGGAATGGTCTGCAGATGACCCCTCCTTCAGTTTCTGTCCTGCACTTTGTATCCATATTTGCTCCTTTATTATTTTGTTACTCCTTCTACGAAGGACTGAAGCCACCTCCACTTGGTCTTCATTCTTCATGAGCTTTATGTGGTCTGTGAGTTGAATCTTGGGTATTTCAAGCTTCTGGGCTAAAATCCAATAATCAGTGAGTGAATATCATGTATGTTCTTCACCTGAAGGAAGAAGAGTTTGCCAGCTGTTATAGAGCAAGAAGTGGCTGAAGCTCATTTTGTAGAATATTTGCCTACACATAGGAGAACCTGACCTATAGACGATAGAACTATAAACAGTTCTTAGTGGTAAATGTGTATCAAGTGTGGGAATTGGAAAAAAAGAGGATTAGAAATTCAAGATCACTCTTAGCTATATAGCCAGACACAGATCAGTCTTGAGTATATGAGACTCTGTCTCAGAAGAAAGTTTCATATTTAGTAGAGTACTTGTGTTGGTACTGAGATATATATTTATGCACAGAAGTTGCAGAATTCATTAGGTTCTGAAAACATCTCTAAGATGATGGTAAGCAAGAACATGCTGTCCGTTGTCACTCAACATCCAGACAATGAATCCACATAACTTCTTCATGAACTATGAATACTAGCTTTAGATAGGAGGGCTACTCAGTTGGATCCAGTTCTGTGACACTTCAGCCAGAATTCCCTAGAAGCCACATGCCTGACTCACGACATACTGAAGTGAGTAATGTTGCTTTGCTTTGTGAAAATTCTGCTACCCTCACACAAAATAATACACAATTAATACTTTTGAAAACAAACCCATCAATTTTGTATATTGAGCAATGGACTTATTATTCCAAGTTCAGAAATTAAAAGGATCTAACTCAGGTAGCACCTAATGGAAATGATTTGCAATTTTCCACAAAGGTAATTTGAGTCTATAAAATTAGAATATTTAGTCTTAAATAACTTGACCTGCATTATGCAGCTAATTGCAGCTAATCTGTTCTGTAACCTAAATGTCAACCTATTACTTTCAGAAAGCTTGCTAGCTCCCTGAATTCTGAGAACAAAAACATTTTTCTACTTTAAAAAAATAATTCTAAGTAAGGAATATCTGTGGGAAGAAAAATATATAAAATTTATCTGCTACCCTTTGCTACAGATTAAAAATAGTTAAAGATATTTATAGGAAAGTAGAAAGAAAATTAATTATCTAAGAGTTGATCTTCATTATAGATTCTGTTGCATGCACTGTTTTCCCAGAGATGTGAAAAACCATCCACACACCCCAAATAGATCACCAATGACAGACTAAAGTATGATTACACCAAAGTTCAAGTTGGCCAGCCACTCATTTGGCTTACTTACAGAGGATATGTGAGAGGTTATTTTTAGGATCATGGGGAGTGAAAAACCATGGCATAGAAAAGTCTCATTTCAGGCTATGTGGGAACACACACACACACACACACACTACACACACACACACACACACACACACACCACATACACACAAGCACCCATGCACACACACGATGGAAGGATAACTGAAAGGGAATCTCAATGAATGATAAAAAGAAGGCTAAAATGACTTTGTTCTGTGTGTGTGTGTGTGTGTGTGTGTGTGTGTGTGTGTGTGTGTGTGTGCTAATTTCTCCCTAGACTATTAGGCTATGTACACTTTGTATGTGGAGAATTGCATACAGCTGGCAGGAAGTCTGAACAAGGTAATAGGAACAGCAGTTTCCGGTGATGGGGCTCATTATTCTTGCTCAACCCTGTCTCCTATAAGGGAAGATCAACAAACACAATCTTGAGAGTCACCTGCAAGTAATCTCAGAATTACAGCCTTCATTCAATACGTTAGAACATTTGCTCAGGGTTTGCCCTGACTTTCATCCAGTGGAATAATATCTTACCTAACTTTCATGGATACTTATACTACTACAATGCTCTTCAGCTCTTCTGTTTGTAAACATAGAACATGTTGGCTAAGTGGATAATCCTGGTTTTGTTGCTTGAAGATATCTTGCAGGTTTGTCTCCAATGTATATTATTTCTTACTATTTCAAATTTTCAATTACATAGTTATTTGGTTATTTGTAGTTGTTCTAAGAGCTACTGATATTGTTTTACTTAAGCCCCTTATATTTTCTCTGATTTAAAAAGAGAAGAGAATTTCTCATTCTATGAAATTGGATTTATAGTTTTTTCTTCAGTATCAGATTTATTGTGATTCATTTAGGGAATATATTGTACCACAGAAGTCTTGTCTTAACTGTAGGAATTTTGTTTTGATCTTGATTGATATCTTGATTCTGTTTAAATTCTTCACTTTGTACACATTTTTTATTAAATTGAAAATAGCAAATATGTCTGGTTTAATGTCTACAAATACCTATGATTCATTTTGTGTCTGGTATTAATTCTATTTCTATTGATTGATTTTACTTTGTTCCTCTTTAAAAGTTATATTTCATATTCTTGTATAGCTAGTATTAATTGGATGCAGACATGTTTTATGTTGAATATAGTATATTATATTTTTAATTTATAAGATTTTATTTATCTGTGTTTGTCGATACCAGATTAGAGCACTGGATCCTGTGGTGCTGAACCACAAATCATTGCTAGTTGTTCACCTGATGTGAATGAATGCTGAGAACTATCTCAGGTTCTCATGAGTCATAATCAGTATTCACCAATTTTATTAGATGTGTGTCCGTATTTATGTTCTTGTCAGTCTTTGAGTATTATCTTAGAATACTCTTGAATTATTTCTAACTGTTTCATCTTTGTGAACGTTGCTTTCAAGATTTGTTGCATAGTAAATATTTAGCATTTAACTATAGAGTCGTTCATTTCCATTAAAAGGGTAAATTATCCTTTCCTCTTTGGCAAAAAGTGAAGTCCTTTTGTTTTGCTACTTAGTACAGTTAGAACAGTTTCTACCTCTGTTCTGAAATCATGAGACTATTTAATCACTGAAATTAAAAGTTGAATGTTTTCTTGACTGAAGGCATTTGCCTTACACTGATAATGACCTAGGCAATGGTGTGTTCATTTGACTTAGACTCCTTCTTAAACAGCTCTTAAACTCCCTATGTCAAGTTCCTAGTGTTTAAGACTCTCCCGTGACTGGTTACTCTTCCAGTCACACATTAACCTCTTTCTCTAAGTCTCAGGTTTTGCTTCCTGTACAATGCCTATATTATGAGTGAATATACTATTGCAGTAAGCTGTACCTAGTGTCATCTCTTCTATTTTCCCTTGTTTGGGGACCATATTTCATTGTATCAACATTCTTATACTCAAGGTCCTAGTTTTAAGAGTTTGTATAGCTTTATGTGTGAGTCTCATATAGAAGAATAAAGATAGTCAGTATGATATCACTTTTTCAGGAAATAAGCAATGTTTCAATATTAATAATTTTCTTATATTTTAAAATAATTTTCTTATATTTTAGAAGTTTTGATTATCTACTATACATCTAATGGATGCGATGGTATATTTCACATGGAAACATTGTTTAATTTTATTATTATTTATTTATTTATTTATTTATTTATTTATTTATATTTAATATTTATTTATGTATCTATTTATACTTGCCACATCAGAGGTATAGAGATTAGAGGACTGTCTAGGCCATTTCTTCCTTTCAAAATCAGTGTGGCATGATTTCTCTTATCTCTATTGTTACTTCTGTTTGACATTTCTGTCTCTGCCACCCTACCAGTTTCGCAGTGGGAGTGCTGGTAGTACAGTATGGCATGGCTACATTTTTATTTGTAAAATGTGGGTCTGAGGACTGAACTGTGGTTGAAGCATTTTGGAGGTAGATGTTTTCATCTTCTGTGTTATCTTGTAAAATTAGCGCATTACTTATAATATCTACTGCATAGGTAATAAAATATTCTATGATGAAAAATCTGGAAAATATTAGAAAAATATCATTTTATTGAATTTATTCTTTTAAAGTTATATATCAGTTTGCTTTCTTAGAGAAAATCTTAATCTGGAAGTCAGATTTATTGTCTTCTTAATTGTTGCATATTTCAACTATATTTATGAGTCTTATTTTTTACTGTAAGTTAACTTTCTTCCACTCTGTTAATAGAAAGTAATTATTTTCTCTAGGAGTGGCATCAGATGAGATCATTAAATAATCCTAATTTCAATATGTATGTCTTTCTCTTTGGGTTAAAAGTCTTTGTCTATAAGATTATAGTTGTCTTTTGATAATCTGGTATTACTCATCCCATAAAATAATTTACCCAATTCTTTTTCTCATTACCCCCATTTCTTGCCATTCACTATTCAAATATGTAGTTCCTCACTCAAAAGTGATATATCTAATTTTAATATAATTTACTTCTTTATAAAGTATTACACACACACACACACACACACACACACATACACAAAACCATTGGAACAATTTTATTTTTCATGACACTGACTATGATCTGTGAAAAACTGTCTTCAGATATTAATTCCTATAATTTTGTAATTTGAGCTATATAGTAAAGAATGAAAAAACAGCATCTTTATAGTGTTGCCAATTTTGGTATCCATGTTGGAGAAACACAAATGTGTTTTGTTTTTATCTTGCATAGTTTTCTGGTTTTAGCACTACTATATAAACATATTAATCAGATATTTGTAAATACACTGATAGACTAGTACATATTTTGCCATATTGCTGTGAAAAAGAGGTTTGTTTTTTGTTTTGTTTTGCTTTTTTTGTTTTTTTTGTTTTTAATATTTAGCCAGTTACCCCACCCTGGTACAGTTCAAATATTGAAGCAGTTCTTTAACATAAGAATGGATTCTAAGGACAATAAGACACAATAGTGTGGTAATCTAAGAAAAGACTCTATGTTGTTGATTGCTGGATTTATTCGTTATTTGCTCTATTTTTCACAGCTACCCATTGTTGAGAATGCATCACAGTCAAAACATTGTGGAAGACAGTTTAGTGACCAGAAGTAAACGTTTTTTCTCCCTTGGCTTGTGCTTTCACATGGATTTTTCTGTCGGAACTGTTGTAATATCAAAAGATTGATAGACATGTACACACCTATCTTTATTCTCTCTCTCCCTGGACTTTCATGTGTCCAAAGGTGGTGACAAATTTTCGTGTAAACTGTTGTTATTGAACATGGAGCAGAGAGAGGCAGAAAGGAGATCCTGTCAAGTCCAATAAAATTGAGTTCACTCAAACAGCAGGCAGCTTTTCAGCAATAAATGGGCAGTAGGTTTCTGTGAAGTGTGGATGTTTGGTAGACGGTTACTACTGTGTTTGTAGGATCAAAACTGAGATGATGTGTCATTAATTAGCAACCTTGTGTAAAAAAATCTTTACATATGTCAACTTTTATATTGTGTATTATCTACTTTTTGTAGTTTTGTTTACTTACATTGTTTTGGTTGGAAAAATCATCAACAAGAACAACGACAAACTTTTCCATTCTTGAATGTTCTACAGGGTAATAGATGCTTGACACACATATTATTCTTTTTACAAAGAATAAAATAAGACTCATCAGTCCCAAATATAAAGAAAATGATGAAACTAATTTGTATTGAAATGAGTTTGAAGAAAAGACCTCAAAATTTACAAATTAGATTTTTAAGCATTCAAAGCTATTATTATATAGACTGAGATGAAACTCTAAAACAATAAAAAATTACTTTTATTCACTATGAACCCCCCTAAGAGTTAAGACATCATTTTAAAGTTGAACTGAGCATATGATAATATTTAAGTATATAAAATTTAATAGTTCAATACATGTTTATATATTGGTTTTAGCTTTTCTTTTGTTGAAAATAGATCCATTTTCATATGATACATCCTGATTATGGTTTGCTCTTCCTCTATTCCTTTTAGTACCATATCAACTTCTTTCTACCCGGATCAAATCATCTCTGTAAATAAAGAGGCTTCTAAGGGAAAATAATGTATAATATAATATGATTAAACAAAAGCAAACACATCAGAATAGGACAAAACATCAGAAGGAAAAGAGCCCAAGAAGATACAGATATCACATCATTATTTCATTGATATACATAATAGTCTCATGAAAACATGAAACTTCAGACATAATATATACAGACATAATATAAGGAATTCTAGGGCTAGAGAAAATAAAATAAAAGAGAAAAAATGTAAAATGATGTCATTTAAAAGAAAAGATTGAAAATAGTTTTATATGACATTAGGAGACAATGAACATCAAAAGATGTCTTTAAACTCACTTTCTGTTGGACATCTATGTGCCCTACCATTAAGAATAGATTAGCTTTCCCACCTAGTTGAATTCTCTTGGAAAATCAAAAATTTTGATTTGCAAGTAGTTATTAATTGGAACTTATTTCTAGGCTTATGATGAATGCATATGCCTTCCCTACTTTTCATCTATAGGACCACATCTGCTGCAGTCCTATGCAGGTTCTGTGCATGTTGCCACAACCTTTGTTAGCGTGTGTGTTGATCATGATGATTTCATTGTGCTTGTTACCTTGATGTCCTCTCTCTTCTCTGAATTTTACGCTCATTCCACCTCCTTTCCACCTCCTTTTCCACAGGGGTTCCCTAAGCCCTGAGGGGAGAGATTTGGAGGAGAAATCCCATTTAGTGGCAAATGTTCCAGAGACTTTCACTCTTTGCATGCTGTCTGGCTCTAGGTCTCTATATTTATTCCCTTCTTTTGCAGGAGGAACCATTCTTAGATGAATAAAGCACTGATTTATAAATAAAGCAAATAACATTAAGACTCATTTTATTACTATGTTCCTTTAGTAAAACAATTAATATTTGGTTTTCTGCAACATTTATCGATCTTCTAGTCTCTGTGTGAAAGCCCTAGTTAGGCACCATCTGAACTTCATAATTTTCAATGAGTCGTGAATGTATTGTCTTCAGTAATGGGACCTTACTTTAATTTTGTGCAGAACAAATTATGGCCTCAGCAACACCCTGAGTTGTTTGAAAAATCTCAATGTTCCATTTGTCCAAAATTCAATTAGATGTAACCCATTCCTGGGCATTTGAAACTTCATTTGGTGATAATAGATATCTTGTAAGGCTCTTAGATATCCTTCATATATATTCATATATTGCATAATTCTACCCTCAAATAAACATATTTTGGAAATTATAAACATATATTTTGGAAATTCTATTTTATTAAGTTTCCATACTACTCAAATGGATCTTAATTTTAGATGTCTCTCTTCATATTCCTTTCCCTTCCCGTCCCTATATGATTCAACTTTTCTAGGACTCAACCCCCAACTCATCTATAACTATCTACTCTATTTCTTTTTCCTAGAGAAAAAAATCTCTACTCACAGTTCCTTATTATACATCCAATTTCAATGTTCTTCAGATTGTACTTTGCTACTAAATACTGCATTTAGTTAGAATCTTTTGGCATTGTAAAGTTATATCATTGGCTTCTGATATTTAGATTAAAGTACATAATATTTATAAGAGGGTACAATTATGCAACAATCAATCTTTACATTGTTTTTGTCAATTAATCATAGTTATGTTTATGAATTTTATCCTGAGATTTGCTATGTCCAGAATTAGCAGGTTGTATTGACTTAGTTGCAATATATCTGTAATTATTTATTAAATTTATTCATTTATTCAGTTTACAACAAAATATCAGTTTTTCCTTTCTTCCTAGTAACCACTCACGTAAGTCCCTCCCATTTCCTTTAGAAAGGGAAGCATCCATCTGTATGTCAACCCCACTAGCCCCCTATTCCACTTCCTACCCCAACACCCCACCCCAAGGGTCCAGGTTAGTTGACACTGTTGGTCTTCCTCTGGAGTCCCTGTCCTATTTAGGTTTCTCAATCTTTCTCCCAGCTTTTCCATAATACTCTCAGAGCTCGATCTACTATTTAGGTGTAAGTCTCTGCATCTCTTTCCATTTGCAGTTGGGTGGAGGCTTTCAGAGGACGTTTATGCTAGATTCCTATCTGCAAGTATAGTAGAGTATCATTAATAGTATCAGGGAATGTTTCTTGCCCATGGAATGAGTGTCAGTTTTATGCAGTCTTTGTTTGGCCATTTCCTCAGACTCTGTTCTTTTTCCCTGCAGTTTTTATAGGCAGAACAGATTTTGGATCGAAAACTTTGGGGATGGATTGCTGTCTTTATCCTTCCACTAAGGGTCCAGTCTGGCAACAGAAAGTAGCCATTTCAGGACCCATATGCCACCACTGCTAGGAACCTTAGACTCACTGGGGCCTAGTCCACATCCCAGTTCTCTGGCACATCTTAGAGATTGTTTCTACCACCCAACCAATCTCATTACTTTCTCCCCTGTTCTTTGGATCTGTTGATTATAGCATGATTATCCCATAGTCTATGGCTAATGTTCATTTACAACTGAGTATATATTATGCATGTTCTTTTGGGTCAGTGTTCCCTCACTCCATATGGTATTTTCTAGTTCCATCTATTTGCCTGCAAAATTCCTTGTTCTTGTTTTTAATGGTTGAGTAGTAACCCAATGTGTAGATATATCACATTCTCTGTATCTATTCTTCATTTGAGACACATCTACTGTTATTTCCAGTTTCTGGCTACTATGAATAAAGCTGTTATGAACATAGTTGAGCAAGTATCCTTGTGGGATGATAGAGCATCTTATAGGTAAATATCCAGGAGTAGTATAACTGGGTATTGAGGTAGAACTATTCCCAGTCATCTGAGAAACTGCCAAATTGATTTACAGAGTGGTTGTCCAAGTTTATGCTATACCATCAGTGGAGTAATGTTCCACTTGCTCTACATCCTTGCAAGTATGAGCTATTCTTTGAGTTTCTAATCTTAGCCATTCCGATGGGTGTAAGGTAGGATCAAAGATTCATTTTGATTTGCATTTCCCTAAGGAGATTGAACATTGCTTAAATTACTTCTTGGCCATTTGAGATTCCTCTATTGAGATTTCTTTGTTTAGTTCTGTACTCCATTTTTAATGGGGTTGTGTGTTTGGATTGCTGGTGTTTAACTTCTTAAGCCTTTTGTATATTTTGAATATCAGCCTTCTGTTTGAATGTTGGGTTAGTGAGGATATTTTCCCAATATGTAGGTTGTCATTTTTTTCTGATAATGGTTTCCTTTGACTTACAAAATATTTTCATTTTCATGAAGTCCCATTTATTAATTCTTGACCTTATCTGCCAGAGCCATTTCGGTTTCTGTCCCAAATTGTTTCTGTTAAACAAGTACAATGACTATTCCCCACTTTCTTTCTATTAGATTAAGTGTGGCTTGTTTATGTTGAGGTCTTCAATCCATTTGGATTGGCTTTGCGCAGGGTGATAAATTTTATCTATTCCTATTTTCTATATGTAGACATCGTTTAGACCAGCACCAATTTGTTGAATATGCTCTCTCTTTCCATGTATGGTTTTGGTCTCTTGTCAAAAATAAATCTCTGTAGGTTGTAATTTTATTTCCAGATCTTTGATTTGATTCCATTGATCAAATCTGTTTTTATGTACCAATACCATTCAATTTGTATTACTATTGCCTGTATAAACTTAATCGTCAGGATAGTAATTCCTCAAGAGGTTCTTTTGTAGTTCAGAATTGTTTTAGTTTAAACAGGAAGATTTAGTTTTACTATGAGTTAGATTGTTCTTCAAGTCTCTAAAATTTGTTTTGCATTTTGATGGTGATTGAATGAATCTGTAGATTGCTTTGTAGATGTCTATTTTTACTTTTATCCTATGATCATGACAGAAATCTTTCCACATTCTTATATCTTGCTCAATTTCATTCAGAGACTTGAAGTTCTTGTCATACAGATCTTTCACTTGTTTGGATAGATTCTCACAAAGGTATTTTATATTATCTGTGGCTATTGTAAGTGATTTATTTCCCTACTTTCTTTCTCAGCATGTTTATCACTTAAGTAGGGGAGGGTTACAATTTTCTTTAGTTAATTTTGTATCGAGCCCCTTTACTAAAGGTGTTTATCAGTTGTAGGCGTTCTCTGGTAGAAATTTTGGTGTCACTTAATGTATACTATCATATCATCTGTGAATAGTGGTACCTTGACTTCTTCCTTTGCAATGTGTATCCCTTTGACCTCCTTTTGTTGTCTTACTGCTCTACCTAGATCTTCAAGTCCTATATTGAAGAGATAGGGAGAGCATGGACAAGGCTTGCATTGTCCTCAATTTTAGTGGAAATACTTTAAGTTTCTCTCCATTAATTTAATGTTGGCTATTGGCTTGCTGTATATTGCCTTTATTGTGTTTATGCCCATTTTTTTTTTTTTTTGCTGTTCTCTTCAAGACTTAATATGAGGGAGTGTCAGATTTTTATCAAATACCTTTTCAGGCATCTAATGAGATGTGTGTGTGTGTGTGTGTGTGTGTGTGTGTGTGTGTTTTCTTTCATTTTGTTTGTATTGTGGATTACTTTTTTGGATCTTCGTATACTGAACCACCCCCTTCATCTCTGGAATGAATCCTACTTTTTCATGATGTCTTTGTTTCTGAAAAGTTTCTAAATTTAGAAAAGATTCACATGTTTATTTTTTGAAATATTATATCATCAGGATTCTATATATGTACTCATTTGAAAATGACTTCAGTGTTTCTGACTATTTTCCCTTTCATTCTCCCTGCCCTTAGTAATTTCCCCAAACTTCCAAGCATTTCCTAAGTGTTCGCTGGCATATGTTTTGTTCAGCAATTGTCCCTGTCTGTTCAAGATGAGGTCAACATGACTTGTTACAAACTATGATATTATTTGATAAAATACTCAAGCACATCAGAATAATTTTCTCTTTACCAGATGTGAAGCTGAGGGTCTCAGCACAATGACAGGATGTTGAGCAACTAATGTCTGTGTTCTTTTGTCATTGGCTTTTCCTCTCATCTCATGGAATTGACATTCTCACTGATGTCTTTCTGTTGTTAGACTTACTAAAATGTAATTGACATAGTTCAAACTGCAATCATTGATTATATTTTCTTATTAAGTTTTATGGATATCATGCCTTAATATATACTTGTTACTAAATTTATTGAAATGCTTATTATTAAATGTAAATAATCACTTTAAATTGGCATAATCTGGAGGTGATAGAAAAACTGATTTTGGCCTTGTTCATTATATTTTGGCAATCTTACAAAGCAAGGTCTTTAGTAAGTGAACATGAAGGAGGCCTACCTTCTCCTTAACCCTAGAATGATCTAAAAGCCAGCACGAAGAATTAACAGCTTGGCTAAGACCTCACATCTCATCCCAGAACCACCTGCCCAAGTTGTTATAGAATGTGTTAGTTAAAAAACTTACAGATAAGAGATGATGTGTTTTTATATTCTGGGCTAACATGCTGTATAGTACCTTATTTCTGTCATTCATACAGAGCTTGTTCCTTTGTAAGTACACTCTAATCTCTAGTGTCAGCATAATCTTCCTTAGTACATTTTTAGCACAACTAAAGGTCTTACCTGGAAATCCTATGACATGTTGCTGTTTTGGAATCACAGCCATATTTTAAGAAGTATCAGTGTATTTTGATTGACTATATTTTCCATACACAGCCCTCTTGATGCTTTACTTCTTAAACAGACATTAACAATTCCCTTGCAGAGTAAACTATCACAACAAATATATATATATACTCAATTAACTATATGTAGCACCAGTATTCCAAATAATAACATTTCCAATAAAAATATCATAGAAGCATTTGTTTCAAACCAAGGAATATTTCCTTATTGACATCATAGTTAATAAGACTTCAAGATCTGTAATAGTTTAAAGGTTATTAAATTTGATTGATTTTGAAAGGACTTAAAATTTATAAAATTGAGTGCGTTTTGGCGGGCTTGAAGATTTTTATAATTTAAAGGACATGTTCTATTGATTAAGAAGCTTCAAATAATTCAAATTAATTCTCCAAACCCTATTTATGTTTGAGAACCAAGGAGATTGCATAAGAGATTGGCCTGGACTGACCTGGTAAGAGTCAACCTATGAAACATACAAATAATTTTTAAAGAATTTATGTATTTTTTTGTCAGTATAAACATTGATCTTAGTCAGCCTTGATTTTATTCTTTAGGCTGATATTTAATCTTCCTCAATTAATCTTAAATAAAATATATGTGTAAATTCCAGCTTATATTTCTTTAATTTTGTTTACTTGTAATTAGGCAATCCTTAAACCACATCATCATTTATGCATTTTTCTTTCGGCTGATTTTCCCTTTAATGTATTTCTAGAATAAATTCACATTGCTGCATAATTTTAAGTAAACTAACAATTTTAACTTAGAAAACTAGTTTAAAATGTCATTCATACAGAGTGCCACAGACATGTATCACATAAATTTTCATTACTTTTTTTGACTGTACATAATGACTAGCTTTTAAGGAAACAAAATAATAACTAAACTTTTGCTCATGTATTTACTGATGTTATAACTCAAAGTAACAAATTTCCTTGATTTCCTATCTTAAGTCAGATATTTTCAATAAAGAAACTGATGTGTTGTTGCACCTGCAGTGACTTTATAAGAAGTATTTGTGCGACTTTTCACTAGAAGTGCCCTACAATATGTATGTCAACTTGGCACCTAGTTACAGCCTTTCAAGACCATTCCTATTGACATTAAAAGCCATCAAACATTTCCTGCCTTCTAGTCTGTTTCAATTTTGATTGTTTTTTTTTTTTTCTTGAGACAGGGCCTCATGTAGTGCAGGCTAGCTTCTAGTCTCCTAGCTAGATGATGCTATATTTAAATTTCTGATCTTCCTCCCTTAACTTTCTAACTACTGAGATTAAAGATATGTTGTACCATGCCACACTATATCATATATCATGAAGCCCTGTAAATATGTAATCTAATTGGATTCTTTATATTGCCTATTCGGGAATTGAGAAAAAAAAAAAAAACAATTTATAGCTCATATTCTTTATTTTGCAGACTGTAATAGCTGACATTTTGTGTCCTAAAATTCTCATTATTTCTCTGCATCTTAAGCTCACTTTTCCCAACTGCCTTACTTTTGATGCTGTATTTCTATTTCTCTCTTACTTTATTTTCAAATAAGTGAGATACAGGAAATATTTCTGAGTTAATCCTTGCTGCAATTAATTTTTGCTCTTTTTAGTCAAGTCTTGTTTTTTTTTCTTAAATTAGTTATAATTTTCTAAATATTCCTTTCATGATATTTGATTCATATGTAAAGTCATCTAATACACAGCATGTCTTGATGACAGAATACTTGAAATTCTACTGAAAGTCAGATAAAACATTATGATGTCTCTTTTCCTTCTTGCTATTTTGATTCTTCTAGGGGTGGTATGCTTGGATCTCTGAAGCATTCTCAGTTAAAATGTTGAAAATGGATTTGAGTGTGTGTCTCAAGCAAGTCATATTTCAAGACTATGCTTTTTGACAGCTGTGAAATAACAGTGTAAGTGCACTCTAACTCTGAAATATGACTTCTTGCTGGTAGAAAGTGGGTCTTTTGTGATTATGATATATCTATAACAGCTTTGGGATCTCTCATTATTTCTAATTAATTATGGCTCAGTCTTCACTGTGTTAGATTAATAGTCATACTTTACAGACAATAAAAAAAGATGATTAAAAATACAAAATAAAGCAACATGTAAAAGCATGCTTCCTCTTGTCATTATGTACTGGAAGACTTCTTTCTCTTTCTCTAAATTCTTGTTTGAGAATCTGCATTTCTTTCTCCTGGTTAAAAAAAAAATAGACAAGTGATGATAAATATGTGATAGGTATATATATATATATATATATATATATATATTATATTTATTTATTTTATATTAGTAAATTATTTTGCTCACTAAAATTTTTTCTTACTACTGTAGTCTATAACACAACTGGGAAAGTCAAAATTTAAACATGCACGTGTAAAAGATAAAAAAATGATCATACATATCACTTACAGGAAGAGTATGTTATTAATTCTTTGGGAGAAAATTGAAATTTGGATATAAATCATTCAATAATAAGTTTAAGCAATTTTCCATAAAATTAAAATGTCATTGATTTACAGGTTCTAATTCACTTGATAAGCACTTCATAATGTTGAAAATTAATTTTGTGCTACAAATTGTATAGTTATATGAGAGTTGTTTTAAACTATAACACAAATGATGTAATGTTTATGAGCAGAATTTGCAGGTTTTCATCTGTGGATTAAGAAAGACTTGACTTTTATTTGGTGAGACTTGGGGTGTTTTCCATTTCAATTCAGCTGTTTTGAGTGAAAGATAAAAGTAAATCTTCACCTTTGGTCTTAAAATCTAAGAGACAAGATAAGTGTTAAGCAGCCACTCGGTGGGACATAAACAGCAACAGAGTCTATAAAGCAGTTTGTGAAGTAATGGCTTAGCCAAGACTTAAAGCTTGTGTATTATTTTGCCTGGGAAAGAAAAGGTGAAGTTTATGCTAACGAAGGAATCACAGAGCCTGGAAACATAGACAGAACTCTTAAAATGATACTCTCGGAAATCTAAATATATTCTGTAACCAGAGATCCTCCAACCAAAACCATTAAACAAATACTGCCTTTTTTCTTGAATGTGTTCAATATAAATATAAATCCAAAGCTGATTGATCTGATTGATTTATTGGCTGATTGCTTTTTTCAAGACATTTTGACATATAGCTCTAGCATAGAAATTGTAATCCATCTTTCTCAGCTTCTCAAGTTAGGGAGTTCCAGGTGTGCCTACCATGCCAATCTTATAAGTTACATTCTTAAAATTTTTCAAAATGTTTGTATGTACCAAACTATCATAGTAAGAAAAAAAGTTTAAATACTACCTACAATATTGATCTATTTAGAATTTCTTTGCTCCTAACTAGCAAAATTACCCAGAATCATACAGAGTTTGTATACAAGGTAAAAGTCATAAAGAAATTATAATTATAAATAAGTTTAATATGAATTTCTTTAGTTCTATATTCTAGTAAAACATAATATAAATCAGACTTTTAATTATTTACATATGTAGCCATAAAGATTCTACCAAATGAAAAGACCTCAGATCTGATAAATAATTTTAGCAAAGTGGGAGATTAGAATAACATAAAACAATCAGTAACATTGCTATATACCAATGGCAAACATATAGAAAAAGAATAATGGAAACAATCCCTTTCATAATATGTACACACAGAGAAAACATACACACACACACACACACACACACACACACACACACACACACATGCATGCACTCACAAGCACCAGGTAATAAATCTAATCAGAGAATCAAATGATCTCTACAAATAAATTTTTAAGACACTGATTAATAATGGAGGAAGACACTAAAAACATAAAAAGACATCCATGCTCAAAGATTGTAACAATATTACACCAATAATCAGCCCATCAAAAATTATTTATCGATTCAATGCAATCCTAGTCTTTTGAGGTCTCATCTCCGTCCTGTCCATGCCTGGATTGTATGTTCTATTGAAGAAGTACAGAAGTTAATTTCTCAGTGTGATATTTCAAGGGCACTTCAACTTCTTTTCATCCAGCTCTTAAAAGTTAACATCATTCTTCAGCACAGTCATTCTCGTTATACCCTCAATCAACTCCACAAAGCTTTTCAGATTGATGAAAAAATTGCAGTGTTAGTTTCTTATTATTTAATCCTTGGTTTTGCTGTGAGAAAATGTTTTTAGGCTTTGCCTGGTTAGTAAATTCTAAAGCATTTTTATGTAAAAAAAAAATATTGAAAAAGTCCTTCAAAGAGCTCCTTGTTTGACACCTGCACCCAAGAACAGGTTTTAAATAAAGAATTGAGAATAATATGTTTAGACAGCACTGGTAACCCTATCACTTACAAACTCTTGATCCATAGGGTAAAAAAATAAATGATATCATATTGGAAGGATGAAAGTGTTTTGGATACTGGGACTACATTCTATTTCAAAGGTTTAATGTGGAGGTCTAACGTTGAAGGACATTTCCCCCACAATTATTTTACTAACATGCTAATTGTAAGATATATATATATATATTCTCAGAGAAAACAAAATAAATATATATATATATCTTAAAATATATTTGAAAATATATTCATATATATATGAAGAGAACTTCACATATATATATGTGAAGAATATAGATAGATAGATGATAGATAGATAGATAGATAGATAGATAGATAGATAGATAGATAGATATCTGTGAGAATCCCACCTAACTAGCTATTTATCAATGATTTCTTTGAGTAAATGGCATTTTTACTAATTATAGAGTACAATGTATTCTACCTTAGCTCAGTACAGATAACTTACTTAAAGTGTGGCTTGCAACCAGATATCTCTTTCTGGAGAATAAAACATTAGCTCAATATCAGCTTTCCAAATACATTGTCTCATCTAAAACTGAATTTTATCTAGCAGCATATTATCTTTGCACTGTTATTTTAAGTAGGTCAGATAAATAGTAATTTATTATACTGTTAATGCAGGTCCTACTATTATTTTGTTGATATAATAATAGCTTAAATTTATAGTCTTTTGCATGTCTATGCAAAGGTTTTCACCTTTATCTTCAAACCTGTTGCAGCTTTTCCATCAAAATGCTGGGCAATTTGAGTATATATCACTTTGTCTTCCTATCCATGTCACCTTTTCTTTCTTTATTTATTTTTTTTAAATCTCATGTATTCCATCTAAATTCAGCTATATACTTTTTGTACTTTTAGTCCACATTTTGATACTACAGTTTACAGAAATTATGCCCCTAAATTGCCATGCTTCTCATAATTTAGGCAAATGAATTTTACAGGGGTGATATTTTTTCATTTTCTTGGCATTCTTTTCTATTTTTCTATGTAGTATTTTCAGCTAATTCTTCATAGAAGAGTCATAACCAAGATTTCAACCTAAGATACCACAAAAATATGTTTAAAAATTAAAAAACACCACAAAATTATGATATTTTTATTATTTGTTCATAACTGATACAAAGAGAATTTCCGATGATCATGGACTTCCGAAAGTATTGTAATTGTGCTGAGGATATAGAATGAGTTGCTTTGCTTTATTAAATGCATGAAGATTGCCTCATTAAAGTAACTGAATTTTGGTGAGGTTGTATGTACATATCATACATCTATATTATGTATACTTATGTGTATACATATATATTACATGCGTATTATATTATACACTATAATTAGGTTATTATATACATATGTTTAATTTGGTGTAGAGTTTTGAGTGATGTCTAATGTGTAAAGCATTTTCTGCCTATTTGTTCAAAATCCAATTTTTTTTTACTTTTTGTTTGATATGACCTCTATTCTACACTATATTTGTAAAATCTGTGTTATAACTCTAATTCAGACATCATTCTACTGTCATATTTATCATATGATCTGGTAATTAATTTTCCATATTTCTCTTTATTAAAAATAACACCTTAAAACATTTATTTTAATTCAATCCTTTCTTTTTGACAGTATACAATAGAAATATATTAGGACTTCAAATTAAAATTTATTAAACTGAACATGGAAAAGATATTAAAATATTGATAGTGTAAAAAATGCAACATATGTTGTCAATCATTTTCATGAGTCATTACTCAATACAGCTTTACTTATCCTTCATTAGAAACAGAATTAATTGGTTAAAAAATTCAGAGTAGTGATTTTAATAGATTATGTCAGTTGAATCAAAATCCTACCAGCATAAGTTTTATATCATTTCCATATATAATCATTTCCATATATAATAATCATGTACAGATTAGTAAATTTCTTTTATATTTTAAAAAGTATATTATTATAATTTTTCATTAGTTAAAACAATTTTCAATTTCAAATTTTTTTTATTATATTCTTTCCCTCACCCAAGTTCTTCCAGATCCTCTACAGGTTCCCTACCTATACAACTATAAGATTTTTTCAGAAATAAAGAAACAACATCCCCCCAAACAACGAAAACAAAATAAAACATCATCCAAGAAAATAAATAAACCTGCAAACTGTAACCAAATAAAAGTGTACACACACACAGATACACACACACAGTCACATATACAGACACACACACACACACATACATACACACACAAAACCTGTGAATTCTATTAAATGTGGTTGACTACTCATGAACATGAAGCTTGTACTGTTGTGCTGGAGTTGTTCATATACCCAGTGTGACGACATTGAAGAAAATTGATTTTCCTCTTACAACAGATACAACTGACAGTTCATTTGGTTAGCTTTATCAAGTTAATAATTTTCATTCATTCATTATTTTTTTAAATTTATCAAAATAAAATATACTAAGATAAAACACAGACTATTTCTTCAAACTTTGGCAAGTTAAATCAACATAAAAACAAGAGCTAAAAATTCAGGAATCCTGCAATAATAAAATGGAAATATACATACATGCATGCATACACATACACACACATATCACATATTGTGTGTGTGGTGTGGGTGTGTATGTGTATGTATGCATATACTGAGATCCATGGAGGACCTGTACATACTACTTCAGTTCTTCAGTTCCTGTGAGTTCATATGAGTTGTATTCTTGATGTCCTTCATTTCCTCTGGCTCTTACATGCTTTCTGCCTCCTCTTTCCCAAGGTTCTCTGAGTTTAGAAAATAGGGAATTCCTGAAGGTCATACATTTAGGGCTAGGTGTTTCAAAGTCTCTCACTCTCTGTGTAATGTCTGGCTGTTGGTCTCTATATTTGCTTCCATCTGCTGATGGAAGAAGTCTCTCTAAAGATGAATTTTTAGAGTCACTGACCTATGAGTAGAACAAAGTATTTTATCAGTATATATTTTTTTAAATATTTATTTATTTAAATCAAATTGTAATATTTACTTATTCACACAGGGGTTATAAACACAAAAAGGCAAGATGTGAGGAAGGGGATGACACCTGAGCGTAGGTGTTCAGGGTTAGTACAGATATCTTTCAGAACAGGGTATTGGCTGGGTAAAGGTTCAGGGGACGGATCACTATGACTCTGCCTATGGTTCACTAGTCCTTATCTAAGTTGGTACTATCTGCCGAGGCTACCTATTTACAAGTTCTGTGACTACTCAGGCTGGTAAATTTCTACAAAAGCTGCCTGTTTAAAATAGCTTATAGCCATTTGTTTCAGTGTTTTTCCACAGAGACCCAGGACTCTGTGTTAGCATGTATGTATGTCAGGTCTATTGCTGATTTTAGGCCTATGGCTGATTGTAGGCCTTCAGTGTATAAGCATGGCTGCCCCTGACATCTCGTCCCTTCTCTAAGTACAGAAGGGCCGTGGCAATTCTAATCTTGCAAAGGCGGGATCTCTATCACTATATTTTTAAAATCAGTATTATTTGGGTCTACCTTATGTATCTGGGCTATCTAGTCTCAGTTTCTTGATCACCAAAGCAGTGTTGAGTATGGGTTCCATCTTGAGGAGTAGGCATTAAGTCTAATGAATTATTGATCAGTTATTCACACAAGCTTTATGCTGCCATCATCCTAGTATATCTTGCATGCAGGGCTTCATTGCAGATAAAGGGTTTGTGGCTGGTTTGGTGTTTATATTTCACTTTCAACAGCATGTAAAGTCGTATGCCTAAAAAACTGAACAATGATGTAAAGGATCTATGTCAGGACCAATTCAATATCATCATTTTCAACGAGATGTGTCGGTGTTGTCTTGAGCAATAGGGCATTACAGTCAGTTTGGGGAGAACTAACTATACTCTTGAAAATAGCCTGGTGTGTTTGAGGATTTCTGCAGGGCTCCTTTGGGCCAAAAACTCATTTAGATGCACCCACTTCCTCTACTTGGATCTTCCTTTTGTGATCAGAGATGTCTGGGCGAGACTCTGCTCCTCCCAATGTTTATCAACTTAATTTAGATAGGTTTCATAAATGCATAGAATTTATTAAGTTTCTGATGTGTTAAATTTTCATTACTACCACTCAAATGCTGTAGGGCTGAGAAAGGGGTTTTGATTTTTGGTAGAAGCGCTGGCTGGAAATAGCCCGGAGATCCAACAGGTGTCCACTGTCTGTGAGGGACGGGCATCTATTCCACCGAGCTCCCAGAATCCAGGCTCCTCACACGTGGCATAGATCTCCATTGGCCTCATTGTTCAGTCATGTACGGCAATGCAGCCCCTTCCAAAGAGCACAGGTAGAGGGCATGACTACAGGCCTCAGGCCCTAGAGAGATTTACATACTAATGAGATATCTGAAGGCCAGAGGGCATAGAAAATTAAGCATTATTCCTCCTCAGACCCTCATCCCTTCTCCCTCCCTATTTAACTCAGGTCTGCCCTGAGTTTCATGACTGGGATAGGGGTGGGTTGGGGAGGGGGTGTGCAGACCATCTATGAACATGCCATGAACAATAAAACTCTTGGAACCCACAGACTTCTCATATCATTGGGGCCTGCCATCGCCAAAGTTTCCAGCCCTTGGAACTCCCTTGGAGTTGTTGGTACCCGCCATCATGGAAAGTCCCAGGTTTCTACCATGAATTTCCCACAAAACGCTCCTAATTTTAACTGTCTGTTCCTGTATTTCCCCTCCATAAACCTGTCCTCATCTTCTCCTCCCACTCTATCAACCCCATCTATCTATTGCTATCTATTAAGTTTCCGTTTCCTAATGAGAGCTGTTTCCTCCAGTTCCTTAGTCTATACCTAAGCTGTAGTTCTATGGATTTTAGTTTGGTTTTTCCTTAAGTGCTAATATCTACCTATAATCAAATACAGAAAAATCACTGTTTTCTGTTCTATGAACATAGAATAAAACTTCTCCATAGATGGTTCTGGTGAATTAAATCAGTATCTGGTGCTAGTACCATTTTCATTTTACTAGTGCAAAAGGTGACTTATAAAATGGCTCAGCAGATAATTCTGTTTAAAAGGATGTCTGAAGACCTGAGTTTAATCCCTGGTGGTAGAATGAGAGAGCCAATTCTTTCAGGTTTTCCTCTGACCACCATAAGTGTACTTTAGCAAGCACACAACTCCCCACCCCCATGTTTAATAAATAAATGTAATGATAAAACTTTTAATTGAAAAGTTAGTCTCAGTTTTTCACAAGACTATATATGTTATGGTTGATGGCATATTTGTTTTAGTAATTTTCATTATAAAAAGAATTAAAATATGGAACTTTAACTCAGTACTAGTGTTGACCTACCATTTAAAAGGTACTATGTTTAACCCCTCAGCAATGAAAAAATGAAAAAATAAATAAAATAAAATAAAATAAAACAAACCAAAGAAAAGAACAGTTCAAGAGCATAGACTTCCACTGATAACAGAATGATGAATATGGAGTTCTTTTTTAAGCCTTATTCTTTACAGATAAGTCATTTAAAAGATTCAACACATTTTAAGTTGAAATGTATCACATTCTTTCTAAATTATAGAAGGTAAATGTCATAATCTACTAGAAGTATGCAAAATATTTGGTTGACTATTAAAACATGTTAAAAATCAACTATATATCCAAATACCAATAGTTGTATTTTAATGTAAGAAATATGCAAAATCTTCCATGTACACAGTGTCCCATTGATTTATAAAGAAATTTGCACAAAAGCTATGTTTTCGAGTAGTCTCCAAGTATGCAGACATTCTGTGCCAAAAACATTTGGTTTTTGTATGGTAATGTGGCCTTTTCCTAAATAGCAATCATAGTATTTGTTTGCTCTTATCAAGTAACACTGAATCCCAATGAGAATATTGACTATTAAAAATGCATCTTTTTAAGGTGAGCATTCAGAGGTAACAGACACAGCTGTGTTTTCTGGGTGAGTTAACAGGGACTAGCATTATGAAACTCTCAATCAGCAGAGCAAGATGCTCCTTGTCTGCTCTAGCTCCTGAGGGGAGTTGCACAAGCCAAATGATGTCCCAAATGTCTGGCATTTGTGTAGTTCATTTATATTTTACAAAGGAGTAGCAGACTAGATAGAAAACTGTTTAATCTATTGTTATTTTACAAATAGTCATGTCATATGGCATTTAAATGATACCAAACATAACCATATTTTTAAAGGTAGAAGTGTCCTTGTTTTATTAACATACCAATAATCCATAAATATGTGATTATATATGTACATATACATATGTATGTGTATATATACATATATACTCTCTCTCTCACACACACACACACATATATAATTAGTAGTGTTTATTTACTTGTAATACGTAAATCTACTCATAGTCAACTTCTTTGATGTCAAGATACCCTATCTATCACATCAATTGTAAAACATGAGATTAAGGAGCATGTAGGTTGTCTATGTTATTCTAGTGTTTGCTGGAGACAGAGTGCTGTAGGTTTTTATTCACAGAGAGTTACTGCAAATGGTTAGCATATTCAATCGTACCTCCATTTTCCTGGATGGATACATTTAATGAAATTGTGTGTGTGTGTGTGTGTGTGTGTGTGTGTGTGTGTATTACTTTCAAAGTAATGAGTGCTGGACAGCAAATGACTTAAATATTGAGATTATACAAATAGAAAGCTAAGTCAACTGAAGGAATAGGCTCCTCAAAATAGCCCCAAAGACTAGAAATGTTTCAATTAGTCACCAGAAAGATATCACATATATATATAATTTGCATATAACATGACTGTATTTAAACACTGCCAAGTAAAGCAGACAATAAAAGAAGTATTACTATGAAGTGTTTAAAGATTTAGCAGGATGAGACGATAGTTTAGTTAATAAAAGTTTGAAAGTTTTACTTTAGAAAAATCACTACAGAAATACTATTTGAAACTATTTAGAAAGTTTTAAAGTATTACTTCTTTTGATAGCTTACATGGTTGCTGTAATAACAGATGTGTAAATAATTACATACAGCTAATATAACAGTCTTAAAAAATTTTTCTGGTGAATTTACCTATTTAATTAGAAAGAAAATTATCTGATCTGAAACATTTACATTTTACATATTTGGAAAATGTTATGTAGAACAATTAGATATAAAAATATATTGGAGATTTTATAAACCAAATTTCTGAGATAAATCTTTTATTGTTTATATTCATTGTTTTTATGTTCTGTAATTTATAATATGCTGTGCAGAATCTTGAAGAATAAGTCTTCCCAAATTTGTAGAGAACTAAGAGTCATTTTTAATTTATGAAAGTTACTGTTAGTTTTTAATGCATGGAAGAGTGTAGTTATAAATTTTTAAAGTGATACGTATTTGTGTGTACATCTGTATTCAATCCTGAGGTTGTTGCATACCTTTTACTTCCTAATGAAATAAATAATTATGTATTGAATATATCATGTTCTCTAAGTTATATATCTAAATAATACATGTAACTTATAACCTAGGAAGATATAAGAGACTTTTAAAACATCACATCAAACAAATAAAAGTTATTAAGGAAAATAATTTTCACAGTCACATCTATGTCCTTTAAGACTTAAATAGAGGCAATTGCTATTCAAATTCCATAACAATTAATAACATCTAGAAATTTTATTTATAATACTAAGGTCCTCTCAGACTCAGTAACATTTACATTTTACATATTTGGAAAATGTTATGTAGAACAATTAGATATAAAAATATATTGGAGATTTTATAAACCAAAATTCTGAGATAAATCTTTTATTGTTTATATTCATTGTTTTTATGTTCTGTAATTTATAATATGCTGTGCAGTTTGCCATTACTGTACTGTTCTTCACTGTTTAAAAAATCTGAATGAGCTTTTTTCTTAATGGAAAGCATTAATCATTATTAAATTTTGGATTTTGGATTTGAATTTTGGGTTTAAAATAACTATACTTCAATTATTACATTCTTATTACACATATATGAATATCAAATTATTGTGAAGATTTATAAATTAATATGTTAATTTTAAAACTAATTTTTAAAAAGCCTACCTTTGTTTGTTTGTTTTATATCCTGATCACAGCTCTGTTCTCTCCTTTCTTACCACTCACACCCTCTGACTCTGCTTCTACCCACTCTTTCTCCTCTCCAATCTGCCCTGGCACATTAAGTTATTTCAGTTTTAAGCACATCCTCTTGCACTAAGGCCAAACAAGGTAGCCCAGTTAAGGGGAGTGGATCAAAGACAGGCAATAGATTCAGAGACAGTCCGTGTTCCAATTGTTAGGGGACCCACATGAAGACAGAGCTGCACATCTGCTACAAATTTGTACGGGTCCTAGCCCCAGTCCATACATGCTCTTTGGTTGGTGGTTCACTCTCTGTGTGCCCCATGGGCCCATGTTAGTTGGTTCTCTAGTTCTTCTTATAGTGTTTTTGACCCTTCTGACTACCACAATCTTTCTACTGACTCTTCCACAACACTCCCTGAGCTCCACCTAATATTTGACTGTGGGTCTCTTCATCTGTTTCCATCAAATACTGGATGAAGCCTCTTGGATAACAGTTAAACTAGACTCCTGTCTACCACCATAGTACAGTTTCATTAATAATGTCACAGGTTGGCTCTCTCCCGGTGCAGTGGGTCTCAAGTTGGATCAGATATTGTTTGGCTATTCCCTCTATCATTGTTATGCATCTTATAGAAAGGGCAAATTTTGGGTCAAAGTTTTTCTAGGAGTGTTGATGGCAACTTCTCTTCATTCCACTGGAAGTCCTGCCTAGATATGGGAGTTGGCCACTTCAGGCTCCATATCCATTAGGTATGAGGAGTCTCAGCTAGGGTCATCCAGTGTCCTCCCAGGAGCTTCCCACATCCAAGGCCTCCAACCTGTCCCAAAGATGACCTTACACCAACTTCCCTTCTCTGCCAGTTCTCTCATGATTTACTTCTGCTCATCCCACACCTGATCCCCATGAGCTCTCCCACCCAGTTCTTAGAATCATTGGGTCTATAAATTGTAGCATGTTTATTCTGTTCTTTATGGCTAATATCCACTTCTAAGTGAATTCATAACATGCATTTTGTTCTGAGTCTGGTTTACTTTACTCGGAATGTTTTCTAGTTCTATCATTTGCCCACAAATTTTGTGATATTATTACTTTTAATAGCTAAGTGGTGTTTCATTATGTAAACAAATTACATTTACTTTCCCTATTCTTTGGATGAGAAATATCTAGTTGGGTTCCAGTTTCTGGCTATTGTGAATAAAGCTGCTATGATCATAGTTGAGCAAGAGTCCTTGTGATATAGTGGGACATCTTTTGCTCAGGAGTTGTATAGCTGAATATTGAGGTAAAAAATTTTCAATTTTCTGAGAACACATCAGATTGATTTTCAAAGCAGTGATTTCTAAGTTTGACTCCCAACAGCAATGGATGAGTGTTCCCTTTCATTCTATGTCCTTGCCAGCATGTGCTGTCACTTTAGCTTTTGATCTTAGATATTCTGAAGAGTGTAAAATGGAGTCTCAGAGTGGTTTTGATTTGCATTTTTCTGATTACTAAGGACATTTTCAAAGTGATTCTCAGCCTTCATAGATTACTTTATTGTGAATTCTCTCTTTAGCTCTGTACTCCAGTTTTTAATTTGGTTATTTGGTTTGTCTCTGTGTATTTTCTTGAATATTTACTATATTTTGAATACTAGTCCTCTTTCAGATATAGGTTGGTAAAGATCAATTCCTAATCTGAAGGCTGCCATTTAGTTCTATCAGTGATGTACTTTGCCTTCAAAAGCTTTTTAGTTGTCTGAGATCCCATTTATTAATTGGTAATTTTAGAGCATAAGCTTGTACTATTTTGTTCAGGAAGTTTCTCTTGTGTTAATGTTTTCAAGGTAGCTCAGCAATTGCTCTTCTATCAAATTTAATGTGTTTGGTTTTATGTTGAGGTCTTTGATCCATTTGAACTTGAGTTTTGTACAAGATAATATTTATGGATCTATTTGCTTTCTTCTACATGCAGACATCCAGTTGGACAGTTGGATTAACAGCATTTTCTAAGAAACTTTCTTCTTTCTTCCTTCCTTCTTCTTCTTCTTCTTCTTCTTCTTCTTCTTCTTCTTCTTCTTCTTCTTCTTCTTCTTCTTCTTCTTCTTCTTCTTTCTTCTTCCTCTTCCTCCTCCTCCTCCTCCTCCTCCTCTCCCTCTCCTCCTCTTCTTCTTCTTTCCTCTTCCTCTTCCTCCTCGTCCTCCTCCTTCTCCTCCTCCTCCACCTCCTCCTTCTCTTCCTCATCCTCCTCCTTTTCTTTTATTTTCTTTTCTTCATTGTATAGTTTGGCTTCTGTGTCCAAATAAAATGTCCTTAGGATTGTAGATTTATTTTTTGGATCTTCAGTTTACTTCTACTGATCAACCTTTCTGTTTTTGTGCCAATATCATGCAGTTTATATAACTATTGCTCTGTGGAACTGCTCAACATCAAGGACTGTGATATCTCTAGAATTGAATTTACTGTAAAAGATTATTTTAACTGTCCTGTTTTTTTTGTTTTGTTTTTCAGTTTTCCATATAAAGATGAAAATTGCTTTTTCATGGTCAGTAAGAAATTGTGATGGAATATTTTTGGGAATTGCATGTAAGCTGTAGATTTCTTATAACAAGATATAAATCCTACTAATCCATGAGCATGGGAGATCTTTCCATTTTCTGATATCTTCTTCAGTTTCTTGCTTCAGATGTTTGAAATGATTGTCTTGCAGGTCTTTCACTTGCTTGGTTAGTGTTACACAAAGATATTATATATTATATATGGCTAAAGTGGAGGGTGTTGTCTTCCTAAATTCTTGCTCATACTATTCATCATTTGTATGAAGAAGGGATACTGATATATTTTAGGTAATTTTATATCCAGTCATTTTGACGAAGGTACTTATCAGCTATAAGAGGGTCTTGGTAGAATTTTGGGAGTCACATATGTATACTATCATTTCACCTGTGACTAGAGGTACTTTGACTTTTTTCCTTTCTAATATGTATCCTTTGATCTTTTTTAGCTGTCTTATTGTTCTTGCTAGAACTTCAATTATTGTATTGAATTGAGATGGAAAGAGGTGGCAGATGTGTCTTATAACTGATTTTAGTAAAATTGCTTTAAGTTTCTCTCCATTTAATTTGATGTTACCTGTGGGCTTGCTATATATCCCCTTTATTGTATTTAAATAGGTGCCTTTACATCTCTGCTTTCAGTGTGTCCAATAAGTGTGGATATGCTGTGCCTTCGTTTTCATTGAATTCTAGAAAGTCTTTCATTTCTTTCATGACCTAGTGACCATTGAGTAGAGAGTTGTTCAGTTTCCATGACTTTGTAAACCATCTGTTGTTCCTGTTGTTTGAAAACCAGCTTTAATTCATGGAGATATGGAATGATACAAGGGGATATTTCAATTTTCTTGTATCTGCTGAAGTTTGCTTTGGGATCAAGGACATGATCAATTCTGGAGAAGGTGACATGAGGTGCTGAGAAGAAGGTATATTCTTTTGTGTTATATCACTTTAATTAATAATGTCTATCATTTTCTTTATTTCTCTGCTTAGTCTCTGTCTAGATAACCTGTCCACTGGTAAGAGTGGAGTATTGTGTCTCCCACTATTAATATATAGGGTTTGATATCTGATTTGAGCTTTAGTATTTATGAATGTGGATGCCCATGAATTTGGGACAAAGATGTTCAGACTTGAGATGTCACCTCAATGGATATTTTTTTTTCATTGATGAGTATGAAGTGTCTTTTCCCATATCATTTGACTGATTTTGATTGAAATCTATTTTACTAGACATTAGAATGACTACGCTAGCTTGCCTCTTGGACCCATTACTCTGAATACTCTGAAGGTATGTCTGTCCTTGTTTCTGAGGTGGGTTTTTGTTTTTTGTTTTATTTTACAGAATTATGGATCCTGTTTTCATATCCATTCTGTTAGCCTTTGCCTTTTTATTGGGGAATTGAGCCCAAACGATGTTGAGATATATTGATAAGCAATGCTTGCTACTGGTATTTGAGGTTGGTTGTGGAGAAAGAGGGAGAGAGAGAAAGAGAAGGGGGGGGGAATAGAATGATTTCTTTCTTTTGGTTTGCTACTGTGGTATAATTTACTTCCAAGGCAGTTTCCTTGGATTGGAGTTTTTCTTTAATTCTTCTGTAGGTCTGGATTTGTGGATAGATATTTTTAAATTTAGTTTTGTCTTGAAACATCTTATTTTCTGCATAATTGTGATTAAAACTTTTTCTGGGTATAGTAGTTCATCCTGACATTTGTGGCCTATTAATGTCTAGAAGATATCTATCCAGACACTTCTGAATTTTAAAGTCCATGTTGAGATGTTGTTCAATGTAATTCTGAAAGGTCTGCCTTTGTATATTACTTGGCCTTTTGCCTTGTATTTTTAGATATCTCTCTTTTTTCTGTACATTTAATATTTTCATTCTTTTGGGGCAGGAAACTTTTCTATTCTGGTCCAATATTATTGATGTTCGATAAGCTTCTTAAATGTTTATAGGCATCTTTTGGGGAGGTGGGCAAAGTTTCTTATGTGACTTTGTTGAAAACATATTTTGGACCTTGGAGCTGGGACTCTTCACCATTTTCTATTCCTAAAATCCTTAGGTTATGTCTTTTTATAGTATCCTATATTTCTTGGATATTTTGTTTCAGGACATTTTTAGATTTACCATTTTCTTAGACTGATGTAACAATTTCTTCTTCTGTATCTTCCATCACATATTTCTCTAGGTGATTCTTGCATCTGTAGTTCCTGTTCTCTTCCCTAGATTTTCCATCTCCAGGACTCCCTCAATTTGTGTTTTCTTTATTGCTTCTAATTCCATGTTCAGGTCTGAACGGTTTAATTCATTACCATCGCCTGTTTAATTGTGCTTTTTTATATTTCTTTAAGGGAGTTATTTATTTCCTATTTACAATCATTTTCTTGTGCCTCAGTAGTGTTAGAATATCTAGGGTTTGATATAGTAGTATAAATGAGCTCTAGAGTTTCCATATTGCCCTGACTCCTGTTGATAGTGTTCTTCAGATAGCCTTTAGACATTTGGTTGTCCCCTATATATACCTGGTACAGCAGGCCTTGCATAGGTGGCCTCTTTCTGGAAAATGGAACTCAAGGGTCAGTGTGTGTCTTTTGAGTGATGGCTTTGGGCCAGGCAGCCAGTGGGCAAAAGATTTGGGAATTGGGGAAGAAAGGGTTTAACCTGGATGTTCCTGGTGCAGCAGGCCTGGTGAAGATAGTCAGATGTAAGGCTGAGCAGTGGTACTCAGGGCATAGCTTTAGCCTGAAAGGTATATCTTTATGTAATAATTAACTGAGATATTTTCCATCATGTTCTGACACTTAAAAAAAGAAATAAGTATAATCTGTTAATATCCATTTTTGATTGCTAAGTGAAAATTCAAAAAGTATTTTGTGAATTATGTCATTGACGAAGTGTTGATTTGGATTGACTAATCTGAATCTGAAAAGTGTTTAAATACTCTTATTTGTCCATAGTATTTTCATTATTATTTTGAGTGGACTTTTAATTTTCTGAATTTAAAATAGAACAAGACCATCTTATTTTCTTTCATTAAATACAGAAATATTATAAGTGGAGAGAATATAGATATAATAATATCCAAACTATACATTTTTAAGTTTAATTTTAAGTTCATGTGATGTGTGGGCAAGGGGAAATCCATGTTAGTTCATGAACCCAATGGAGCCCTAAGACAGTCTCTTATCACTTGAGAGGATTTGTGGTCTTCCTGACAAGACTGCTAAGAACTGGGCTTTTACAGACCATTGTGTACTGTTCACTACTGAGGCATCTGTCCACTCCCATAACAGTTCACAACTTTAATAATGTTATCATGTAGACCTTAGGTATAATTTAATTAGAAAATTAAAACCAGATAATTAAATAATTTTCTTCATGTAAACTGAATTCTAATAATGAACTCATTTTGTTTAGATCTTCATAGAAAAGAGTTTCTACCACCTGCTTGATAAAATTGCAAGTGAACCCTTTCTCAGATAAGGGCTAATCTCTGCCTGATGCCTTTACCGAGGTTAGAAAAAAAATACAGTTTTATTTTGATTAATTCTTCCTTCCTTCCTTCCTTCTTTCTTTTCTTTCATATTTTCATCCTGAGAACCAACCTAAAGACCCTATGTACTTTTTTCCAAACCTTGATTTCTGATAAGAAAACATACAATAGTAAAGAACATAGGAATATGTGCTCTATTTTAAGCTAGTAAGATTATAATAATGTATATCCCAATTGTAAAAATAATTACCAGAGAGGGACAACACCATGAAATGCTGATCATTTTGTTATCACCATCCTCATCCCTGGAGATTGAACCATTACTCATTTAAATAGAAATCATACTAAAATATTTGTGGTTTTTCTTTTATTAGTAAGAAATTTTAACTAGCTGTATATGTTGTTTTTGGTTTTGTCTTGTTTTAACTTTTGTTACTCCTAGTTCTCTGAAGGAACAGACATGCAGAAGAAATATATATTATGAGAGAAATTTGTTAGATTTGTCCACAATATACTGTAGGCTGTGTAATCTAACAGTTCTAGAGAGGAATAGAATTCAGTCGTCTTTCTGTTCAACCCATAGGGCTGACTGAATGACTCAGCAGCCTTCATCTGGCAATGGAGACCCAGCCCTGGAAGTTTCCTGGAGAGCCATGGGATTTGAATCCAAGTTAAAAGATGCCAGAGTAATATTTCTAGAGGCAGCAAGAACTGCAGCACAAGCAACAACAGGAAGACTCCAATTTCTAGCAGAGAGCCAAGGCAGGCAACAGACCCTGATTTGCCTGCAGACATCTTTATATTTGAGTCACATCTGGTTGCTCAACATTAGGTTGAATTTTCCTCAGTTCCTCAATTTTTACAAAAACAAGCAAACAAACAAACAAAAATGAAACAAAAAAAAAACACAGAGCAGCCAGAATCATGTCTCCAAACTGTTTTAAATAGTTCAAAAATAGCAATCACAATTTTTGTTGTTGTTAAATACAGACATTCTTAATACATAGACTTCCTCATCAGGAGTATGAAATTCTTTACAGATTTATTTTAAAGATGATATGTATTAAGAGAATAGCTACCTAGAATTTTGATTCAATCTTTGCTACTGAAAGGATGATTTAAAGGCAGAAAACAGTAAGTTACATGAAAGAAAAATGGAGCATTCTGGAATCCAGCACTGCTCTTAATAAGAAGTTATTTTTAAAAAAAATCCACAAGCTTTTAATTTTATTCATGAAAGTTTGAGAGACACAGGCCAAGCACATAGTAATCATGAATGAATGATGGCCACATTATATCAGGTTCCAGAGACCTTCTACATGGAATAAACTATATAAAGCAAAAAAGGAAGGGCCATGGTTTTTTTTGTTTTTGTCAGAAGACTTTCTCCAGGATTTACTTGATATGAAGACATTCTTTTACATATACTTTATGATTTCTGGTATGAAGAGTCAAGAATAAAGAATCACATGGTTTGACAGTGAATAAAGAATAACTGGCTTGACAGTTTGAAAGGCTCTAGAAACTTACTCCAAGGGAAACTGATGGGCAATATAAAATAAAACTTACAAGCACTTAATTTCAACATTGTTAAGACAAACAGCAAATAAAGTGACATTTATGTTTAAAAATCTGCTCATATCTGTATTGTCAGAACCAAAATTGGTTATTTGAATCTAGTAATGTCAAATTAAAGAAATGCAAAATCCCATCCTGACTAATGGAGACAATAATTTGGGATTTCTGGAACCTCCAGTTGAGATCATTCAAATCCCAAGCAATGGAATACCACCCTATCATAACCTTCCATAAATATATCTTGCTGTAGCTACATACTCTGTAAGTACAATGAATGGGTAAAGCTTGTTCCTTTGTCTAGTCCCTATGTGGACAAAGGCTTTATTCAATGTGAACAATGGAAGGATAGACAGGTATTATAGCTGTTACTGCTTTAGCTTTTACTGACATAGGTCTTATGATTAGACTAGCAAGCCAATGAGTCCAGAAATTGTTGCTTTCTTTACCCACAAAATCCTTAATGCTATCATGGTGATCCTATTCTGAGAGAATCTTATCATTGGTCCTACTTCTACCAGCATGATTTTGATTCTGAAGTGATGTCTTGCTGATAATTGAGGCATAGAGAAGACACCTCCAGTTCTTATTAACTTCATGTAACTGACAGCTATAGATCATTTTGACTAAGGACAGCCATGATGTATTTAATAACAAAAAAAGTCATTTATTTACCCAAAGATGCATATCTGAATCCATTTCCAAGAAGAAAAATAATTTTAAAACACATTTGTTAGTCACAATGAAATGTAAGTAAAAATAATCAGAGAAAAGGAATCTGGGAACCATGAAAGTACTGTTATACTCTAGAATATCAGGTAGCTCAAAGAAGATATACAGAGGCAGATAAAAATATTTTAGATGAATTAAAATAAAAATTGAATCCTAAATTTTGGGGGATTCAGAAAAAGCTAGCGTTTTAAGCAGGAAATAAATCTTCAAATGCCTTTATAAAGAACAAAGGTGACATAACATTAGAAGAGATGTCAAATCAAGGCACGAAAAAATAACACATTTATAATAAAGTGAGAAAAATGAAGGGGAAATGGAAGCTTAAAGAAGTTAAAGAAATAACAAAAATAACAAGGAGATCAGTGAAATATAGAGATGATTATTGGATGAGACGTTTAAAATTATTAACATATCCTAGCTATATGGAACCAAATTTAAACAATTAGAATTAAATAAACAAAACCCTGAAGGGGATAAATAAAAACTATTACAATTTAAATAAAAATGGGGCCTTTGACATGTTGGATTTAAATACTTATTATTTTTATGTATGTGCAAATGTGTATATTTTAATTGCCTTCCAATAGAGTTCAGAGGACTATACCAGATTCCTAGTTGCTCTTATGGGTGATTATAAAAGGCCAGACATGTGTAGGAACAGAATTCTGGTTCTCTCGGTGAGCATTATGTGCTCTTGAACACTGAGCCATGTCTCTAGAAGGGACATAATAAAATTGAAAGAATGACATTATTAAAAACATACTATGACCATTCATATTTTAATAAGCTTGATAACTTTTATGGAGCACACAGTAAGTTCATAGAAAGGTAAATGCATCAAAGAGACAAATTTCTTAAACAATACACAGATGTTGCTAATTAAAAGACAATGAATGTAAGGTTACTCATTCCAAGTGAAACATAACTGAGACATTATATGATTTTAAAATCTTTTGAGGATTGTAGAAGGAGGACTAGGTATGTTGGAAGAAGAAAGACTTAAAGCCTCATATAGTTCAGTGGTCAATAAAGAACATTCAGTGATACCACCTCAGTTCAGATATTTGGAGGTCACAGTCTTTGTTACAGTGTAATAGAAAATCTTCATTTTTGCCAAGCTGCCCATTCTTAAATGTGTCCTCAACAATGACAAATATAATCAGAAACTTGAAGAAAGTACACTTTGAAAAGACAAGACTTTAGAATATAGTTTGGCTAAAACTTAATGTAATTCTTAATATTTCTAGTTCTATAGCTTAATGCGTCTTATACACATATACTAGAGTTTACATGGATGTTGAATGTCACACACAGGCCTATGTATTAAAACTGGTTTTCCATCCTGTAACTGAGAGGCAGTTAGACTTTGATCTGAATAGGCTTGGCCCAGGGATGCACTATTAGGAGATGAGCCCTCTGGAAAATTGTGTCATGGTGGGAGTAGGCATTCAGAGAGCTTCCTCCTAGCTTCCTAAAAGAGATTCTCCTATTGATTCCCTTTGGAACAAGATGTAGAACTCACAACTTCTGCTCCAGAGCCATGGCTGCCTGGATGCTGACATGCTTTCTGCCTTGATGATAGTGGGCTGAACCTTTGAACATGTAAGCCAGCCCCGACTAAATGTTGTCCATTATAAGAGTCACCTTGGTCATGGTGTTTCTTCACAGCAATGGAAAGCCTAACTAGGACAGAGATGTTAGATCTATTGACTATTGGAAATGTTACAAGTTGGGCCTAGTCCACAGAGACACCATAGGAAATAGGACTAACAATCTCAGATCCTAGAAAGAAAAGTGGACATGGCATCTCTTACTAAACATGAAGCTATTTGCAACTAACATCTACTGAAAAAGAGAAAGTTAAGTTTCTTCTGTAGTGTGTTACTGGGTATATCAATCACACTCTTGGGAGTGTCCCATGCCCAAGACTAACACAATACAAAATGGAATACATATTTCTTATTTCTCTGTGTACATTCATTTCTCTCTTTCTGTTTTCTTTCTTTTTAACTTTTAAAACATTTTGTTGTCCTATTGTTTTTGCTGCTGTTTGTTTTATGTGGTTTTTTTTTTTTTGTGATTTATTGAGTTACTGAATCTCAATAGTGTAACGATTGGCAACAATATCAGGAAATGCAAAGGTGATCTCTGGAAAATCCACGAGTTATGTTCCAGCATGACAACTTTTTACAAAACTCCCTATGTTAGACTTCGTGTGACAAATGAAACCCGTATTTGATTAAGGATTTGCTTATTCAACCTCTAATGAGCTCTACTTTCAGGCCTTTCATGGCAGATGGCTGTATTAATTTTCTGTCATCTGCTTAAGCTTCACTCTGCACATAACTGAAGTCTCCTTTTGCCTTGGTGCCTATAAGGGAAATGACATTTCATTTTTCAGTGTGCAGTTATTTATGAAAGGATTATACAGTTTTTTACAGGAAGGTAAATGTTATATATTTGTTGATCACAACCTTTCTGTTTTTGCATACAGTTGATCACTATTACATTAAAAAAACTGAGTTGAAATGATGAATTCTTGTTTTATAAAAGCAAGTATATAAATATGAATTGCTTAAAGATTAATGTAATTCTTTGAATTTCACTGTCAATACCATCCATTCTATGGTTAATTTTTAAAAGGTAACATAATATTGGGCATGTGCAGTGATTTAATTTTTAAATACTTAACTACAAATTGCTTAAGACATATTTTATCCCATGGCAGAAATATTGTAGATTATTATGGATTGTTTTAAATATAACTTTGTGAAAATACACTATGTATCATAATAAGCAGTATTTTCACAATTTTTACATTTGATGATGTTTCTGTTTTGTTTTGTTTTGTTTTTGTACTTTGAATCCCTTTATCTTTCAGTTACTCTATAAAGTGTAGACAAAATATTATTCTAACAAATTGAATATGAAATTTTGGTGTGAATTTATATTTCCTTATATAAAGCAATGTTATTCAGTATTAAGATCTGGTTTGAATAATAATAGTCATAAATTGTGGTAGTAAATTACTAATATACTCTGAAAGGTAAGATGGAAATGCCATCCCTCCTGTAATTAATATGATTTCTTTCCAGACACTAGAAAATTATGTTAGGTTCTCCTATTCAATTATGAAAGATACACAGTGGGAAATTCATATTTGATCTGACTAAACACTGTTATTAAATCCAATTTAAATAATAGATGATGATGTATATCTTATTTTAGAAGATGTCTTAATTGTGATGAATATAACTTTTGAGTATGAAACCACTTCTCATCCTTATTCTGGGAGGATTATGCACAACTTCCAACAAAACTGCTGACATCTCTTTCCATGTGATATTATATACTCATAAGGCAGAGACAAGATATAAAATTGTTGAACATATTTTACTTGATTGGCTATAAACTCTCATGCATTTCCAAGTACTGAAAATAGGCTTACTTGATACACTTCAGGAATAAGTCCTTTGTATCTGATTAAAATGCAGATGAGCATCATAAACTATTGTAACTTGAAAGGAGTGATCTCATGATGCAGCCTACCTCCATCTGCTTTCACTTGTAAAACAGGGCTTTTGTTGTTGGTGGTTTTGTTTGTTTGTTTGTCTTTTGCTGTTGTTTTTTGTTTGTTTGTTTTTTGTTGTCCTTGTCAATACCATGGAATTCAATTTAGGTTAAAATTCAGGAATTACATATGCTAGTCTAGTTTTTTATTTGCTTGTTTCTTTTATTTATTCTGTATTTGTGTCATTTATTGTATGCTTGCATTACCTTAAGCCTTCTGTATAATCATACTGATGCTAATTATTCCACATTATGTTTTTTATAAATGCCTTTGTAAATATGGAATATACACATGTGAGAGGAAGGAAAGGAGAGAATATTATTGACAGGGCTTTTTTAAAATCTCTGGAATTGAACCAACTGCCGTAAGCTCATTTCTTCAATAAGCTGTCTGCCTTCTATCATTTTTTTCTTTTCTGCATTTAGAGAGAAGTCAAATAAACTTCTTTCTGCATTAGAGAGGAGGTCCATCTGTAGCAAATAAGAACCAGTTAAATATCAGACACTGGCTGAAAGTTGTTGCTGCAGGGGTGGTGCAAACAGGCAGGAGCTTTGTAAAAGACAGCATAGGTGTGGAAATTCAGTCTTCTGCTTTGTGATAGTTTAATTCTTGGGAATTGTTAGAGTTTTCATAACATTATTTCATTCTTGATGAACAGTTGTGTTTAATAAAAATTTATAAGGATTACAAAGAGATTGTGGCTAGAGAGATCATTAAGAGGGCACCTATGTGCTACTGATATAATAAATGTTTAGTCATCTTCTGATTTCCAGTTGCACAGCTTCACTCTTTTTACAAAAAAGGAGCACAGAGAAAATCTCATAAATTAACATAATGTGCACTGCAGCCATCACCATAGAGAAATGTTGCAGAATAATTATCACACTTTCTATGGTTTTTTGTAATATTAATCTGAAGACATAGAACTATAGTCAAATTACTTAGTTCTCAGATTTGGATAATAGACTTTGGTTTGTGCTTGGAATAATGAAACTCCCAAGTAGTAATATTTTTACACTTGCAGAGTATTTCAATGTTGTTCAGTCATGGTTTTCCTGATCACTTCGAGACAAGCACAGGTCATATACACTGTGGACTGAACAAGGCTTAGAGATGTCCAGAATTGTTGATTCATTTGATGATCTACTGAAGCATAACTTGAGAAAAATAAGCACTCATCAGTCATTTTTCCTACTGCAACTGGTATCTTATCCTTAGGCTAAATATCACTTACCATATTTAATTTATGTGCTCTTTGAAATTCTTTGGCACAATTTAGATATAATTTAAATGACTTACATTTAACAAAACAGTGGATCAAACCAAAATAGAGTACATAATTTACATGTTTAAATACCTTTATATTTTAAAATATCTCTGAATGTCTATTGGAATTCTGCTTTGGACTAATTTTCCAGTTTTACAAATCAACAGACATGATAGAAGGACAAAAGATATATACCCCTTTGAAGGAACCTTGTTTCATATAGTGTATGATGCTAAGGATATATAGTAATGATAAATATAAAAATACGTATTTTCTTATTTGTTTAACACCTAAAAGAGATTTTTGATTTGGTTAATAAAGATTGTGAAGAAAATCATATAACAGTGACTGACAGAGATAACACTTGGTTGAACAGTACGCAATTGTCATATTTCTGAAACAAAATTGTTACATATGAACAAACACATGTAGATCAAAAGATAAGGTATTATTAACTCTGTTTTATACCACAAGTTGTAATTGTGAAGAAAATGATTATGAGAAAGGAGACAGAGAACATTACCAGGACAATCACTGAAGACGACAGTGCATATGACCACCAAGGGAAAGAAGCCCTGTTGCATTAGGCTTGGAAAACATGAAGACTGAAATAAATTTTGAGATTTTATAAGTGGTCAAGTTAACAGAACTCTGAAAGATTAATTATTAAATAAAACTGGACTCCATTACAGACTTGATGGAACTTGCCTAAAAGCATTTTAAACATTAAAATATGCATGTCTATTGAACTAATAAGCATATTCAGAACCAAGATTCAATAGATATTGAAGAGTCATCAGGCAGAAATAATGTGTGAAGTGAATTTTATCCTGCTTTATTAAGAATAACATAAAAAGACAAGGAAGATGAATTCCCATCAATAATGGGAATACTAAGTAAGTTACCTTAAGATATAGATCTGGGACACTATATTAAGTATTTCAGCAAAATAATATATTTAAATAGAGAAAAACCAAGGTAAAAAGATTGGTAAGCTGAGATATGTTTCCTTCAGTCCTAGTTCATAGGACTTTTGTCATGAATGAATACTGGATTTTATCGTAAGGTAATATCTGCCTCTATTGGGGCAATCATTTTTTTTTCAGTGAATTCATAAGTTTTATTATATTTATTGATATACATATTTTGAATCATTTCTTAATCTATACGATTAAGGCAATGATTCATATACTATTACTTCCTTTATAAGTAGCCTGTGAGTTTAACCATTTAAATTGAGTTTGAATGGAAACTTAAGACAAGAAAAGTCACATGATTCTGCTGATGCAATGCTCAAATGAAAATTTTAGATTTAGTGCAGATGAGGAAAAATATAAATTCTAACACATACCTCAGAAAAAAATGCATGACCAGGAACCAGGAATCTATTGAGAATATTTACCCTGTATATTTATATCTCAAAAAATTTTATTATATAAATAAGATAATGAGGCTTAAATACAGCTGTTGAGTTATTTTATAGTGATAACTAATAGTACTTGGATAGGAAGCACTTAAAATATTTAATTTTATATAAATAAGATATTAATAAATATATTTAAAACTTTATTTTACACATCGCTGAGGAGTACACAAGTTTATGTCTGAATAGTTGAATTTAACATTCTTATTCAGATTTTGATCTAGTCATGAGCTTATAGTATATGAAGAATAGGTTTTCACAGAAGGCTGCTTAACACTAGTTAAAACTAGTGGTAAAGTTTATTTATGTTTTCAGAGTGGAGTAAAAACAGTTAAACTTTGTATTACCCTTAAAGGACAGGAGCATGAAAATGCAGGTATGGGAGTATTTATTAGAAAATCTGCTGACCCCAATAAATGAGTACAGTCAGTCACGGGCAGATGTTGTCACCGAAATCCAGAGAAAACCAAAATAAAGAGCTCAGACTAAAATGAGTTTGCCTTTAAAATGGGCTGCTCTTGACATCAGTTTTGTTTATTATGTTGGTTATTAAGAGGAAAGTCAGTGAGTACTTAATTGACTTAGTAGATATTTAGATAGGCAAAGTGTCTAATTATGGGAAGCTTTTCATCCAAAAGAAAAAATACTGTAAAGTGAATCTAATAGATTTAAACTCGGTAGGAGTTTTTTTGCTTTGTTCTCTTGTTTGTGCTCTCTGGGCAATATATAGTCCTAAGACATTATGCTCTTAAAAACACAAACTCTTGGAAAACTTATGGAGAAACTATTTGGATTATGGTTTGCCAGCATTATATGTGAAGAAAGTCATCGTATCTTAAAAATAGTGGGATTTGTGTAATTGTTGTTTTGTTTTATATTTTTCGCAAGCCAGAGGAAATATAATGTAATTTTATTTTCCTTTTAATATCCTTACTTAGTTCATGTCATTAAAAAAAAAAATCTGTGATTATACATCAAGAAAATTACTCTGTTATTAGTTTTGTGTTACTTGTTATACTCTTCTTTTAGTTCACTTTACATCCTGGTTACACCACCCTTCCACCTCTCTTCCTAGTCTCACCTTTAAAAATATCTTCCTCTATCCCCCTTTCTGTTCCACCCCCACTCTGGGCATCTTGTCCCAGCAGATCTAGAAACATCCACTCCCACTGAGGTCTAAGTAGTAGGGAAGGGACCCAATGACAGAGTACAGAGAACAAGACAAACCCCTCCTACAACCCCACCCCTGCTCTACTTGTTAGAAGACCTATCTAGGTCCAACTCCTGCATAATCTCTCATTGACAGCTCAGGCTCTGTGAGGCCTCATGGTACCATGTAGTTGACACTGTGGGTCTTCTTGAGGTGTCCTTGACTTGCCCACTTCTATCCACCACTCTTCCACAAGATTCCTGAGCTTTGCCTGATGTTTGGCTGTGGATCTTTGCTTCTGAATCCATCCAAGGCTGGATGAAGACTCTCAGGAGCCAGTCAGTCCTGCTAGGTTTCTATCGACAAACATAGCAGAGTATCATTAATAGTATCATGTGTTGGTTCTCTCATATAGGATGGGTCTCAACCTAGGGCAGTCATTGGTATAACTGTACTTTCAGTCATCTTTATCCCTGCAAATTTTGTAGGCAAGACAAATTTTGTGTTGTAGGTTTTGTGGGTGGATTGATGTCCCCCTCCCTCCTCTGGAAGTCTTGCCTGGCCAATTAAGTAGATGGCCAATTAAGTCTCTATATTCTGCTATGGTAGGAATCTAAGTTAGGGCTACCCCATTAGACTCTGCATATTCTTTCTAGGCCCAGGCTTCCCTCTAGTCACCAGAGATGCCCCCATCTGTCACCTTTCATTCTCACTTCTAGCCCTCTCTTGCTCTCCCTTTCCTTACACCTGGTCATCATCTTCCTTGTTTCCCTGCTCACATCCTGTCCTTCCCAGTTCCTTCTCTCAATCCACCTCCAATGACTAGTTTCTCCTTCTAAGTGAGATTTGCTCATTCTCCCTTGGAACCTTCTTATTACCGAGTTTTGCTGGATATGTGGATTGTAATATGATTGTCCTGCAGTTTATGATTAATGTGAGTTCACATACCATACTTGACTTCCCGGCTCTGAGTTACCTTATTCAGGATGTTATTATCAAGTTCCATCCATTTGCTTGTAAAATTAATGAGGTCTTTGTTTTAATTGCTGAATATTGTTCAATTGTGTAGACGTATCACATTTTCTTTATCTATTCTTCAGTCAAGGGACAACTTAGTATTTTCCAGTTTCTTGCTACTATGAATAAATACCCAGGAGTGGTGTCGTCATCATAATGACATCTCTAACTCCTTCCCCATTGAACCCTCCTCCTCAATTTGTGTTTTTTTTTTTTCTCTTGTTTCTTGTTTGTTTTGTTGTTGTTTTTGGATTTTTTTGTCATTGTTTTTTGCTTTTTTTTGGTTCATTTTTGTTTTTGTTTTTTAGAAGAGACTTTCTCACATTAGCTGTCTTCATCTTCTGAAACTTACAGTCTTCTCTGTCCTCTTCTGTAATTCCCTCTGAGCCTTAAAAGTGGGGCTTGTGATGTAAATGTATTAATTGGGGTTGGTTGATCTCTACATTTTGACTGAGATTATTGAATGTTCTCAGTATACTGAGAAAAGAATCTTATTTAGTGAAGGATGCAATCTATATTTCTCTGTGGATGTGAGAATAAGTATTTAGAGTGTAGTTCAAATTTATAGTAGTTTAAGAATCTAGCTTAAGTGGCATCTTCTGTGGGTACTGTGTCCTCATTAGCTACTATAAGTTGGCAAAATTCACAGAGTTCAAAATAAATTCCAGCCTAATGATTGGGTCTCATATGCCAATTAAGTGTCTATTTGTTACTCCAAGGCATAAGAGGTATTATTTTTCCTATGGGAACACCATAAACGACTACTGGGTTGGTCATTATTGTGGTTCATTTATAATTTGGCTGAGTAGAACGATTGCTTGCATCTCTGTATTTGGAAACTTACAAATTTATTTGAAGTATAATTGAATGAAATCATTATTTTTCGTTAGGATACTGTTCAGGACTGTACCTACTAGCTGTTCTATGTTCTAGAGTCTATAACATGGTAGATATTCATGTATTAGCATGATGATTTCAGAAATGAAGCAGTGAACAGAAGCATGATTCCCAGGCCTTTCTAGACATTTGAATCTAACAGGTAAAAAAAAAAAAAATCAAGGTACCTTTTATGCCCATTCTAATATTCTTTAAGATCAACAACTGTAACATATTTATTTTCTTTCAACTCTTTATATATATATATGTTTAATCATAGCATAGGTATACTTGGATTTCATATAATCATAAATGCAAACAACACAGCCTCAAAGAACTATATCATCGTGAGTATGTCACATTCTCACTGATTCAGCTCCACCTAAGGCTGAAATATAGTTTTGAAATACTGAATTATTGAAAAGCACCGCTGGTCATTTTACATTCAGAATGATAGAATAAACCATAAAATCTCTGAGACAGATTGCTGTTTCAATTTTTCTGACTTCTTTTAAATTAGGTTTTATCATTTCAGACAATCATGTCTTTTCTATATTTTAAAAACTTCATATATAAGCACTATATTTACATCAGATCCCCTCTCCCATTGCAACTAAACTCATAACTCCAACCCCTCAAATCCATGACCTTGTCTTCTTTAATCATTGGTTCTACATGCACATACTCATGTATTGTTTTCTTCTTATTGAAAGTAGATTTTTTTTTCCTCACAGAATATAACCTGGTTGGCATTTTCACTACCTCTGTCTCTTCCAGTTCCTCTCCACTTCCCTACCAAAAGAATCCAATCCTTTTCAGTTTCTCATTAGAAAATAGACAGGTATCTATCAGATAACAATATAATATAGTAAGGTAAGATAAAACAATAATTAATATATTGTAATTGGACAAAATAAACAAATAGAAGGAACAGAGCCCATGAGAAGGCAAACGAAAAAAAAAAATCAAAGACCACTCATTCTCACAACCAAGAATCTCATAAAAACACTAAACTAGAAAACATAATATATGTAGGGGACCTGGTACAGACGTGTAGCTGCCATATGCACGGCGCTCATTAAGTGTAGGTTCATATGCTCATTGATCATGTTAATTTAGAAGACTTTGTTTCCTTGGTGTCCTGTAGCCCATATGGTCCTCATACTCTTTCTTTCTCCTTTTCCACAAGCTTTCCTAAGGCTTGAAGGGAGGAAATCGTTGGATACATTCCATTTAGGGCTTAGTGTTCCAAGGTCTCTCATTCTCTGCATAATATTTAGGTATGAGTCTCTGCATTTGTTCCAATTTGCTGTTCCAATTTTATTCTGTCTCTATCATGTTTCAATAATCACCAATCTATGAATATAAACAGAATGTCATTAGTGGTGATTTTATCACTACATTTGTAGTTCTTTATTATTATTGTTTTTTTTTTTTGCTTTGTGTTTGTTTGTTTGTTTTTTCCCCAATAGTATTTGGTTTCTACCCAAGTCTCCCCGGGTTATCTGGTACCAGATTCTTGACCACTCAAATAGTATTGAGTATAGTTTGTAACTCATGGAATAGACCATAAGTCAAATCAGATATTGGTTGTTACTCTCATATGCTTTGTACCACAGTTACCTTAGCTTATCTTGTAGAAAGCAGAGCATTTTGGATCAATGATTTTGTACCTGTATTGGTGTTTTTGTTTCAGTAACATTCTGAATGTCCTACTATAAAAAAGACACTAAAATGTAGTGCAAAGGCCTCTACATTTAGGAAACAGCTTATCTTTATGTTTAATGAGTTGTGTGGGTGTTCTCTTCAGCAATGGGGCCTTGCCATCCATTTGTGGAGATCAACCTACACATTTGACAACAGTCTGGATTTTATAGGGATTCCCCTGCTAACCCCTTTAGCCAAGAACTCATTTAAAAGTAGCCTAATCCAGATATTGAAGGCATTTGGTGACTAGAGATTTCTTATTAGGCTCTGTTTCCCCCCATTAATTGATAATATCATTTAGAATGCCTTCTTATATGTATATATTTTAGGATGCTTTAAGTTTTATTATGCCTCCATAATCAAATGGCTGTTAATTTTAACTGTCTCTCCCCTTATGCTTTAAATCCTGCACAGTCTTCCTCTGTAATACTATGTTGCTGATAAAGATATCCCCAGCTCCCATAAATCCATAACTATAACTCAATTTCCCTTTTAAAATGAGTTCTACTTGTCCTCCACAGTTCCTTTTTTACTCCAAACCTCTGAGGTTATAAGTATTTTTTCATGGTTATTATTAACTCAATAAATAATATTCACATATAAGTGTCAACATACCACAAACACTTTCTGGGTCTGGGATACCTCAATCACAATATTTCTTTCAGGTTCCATCTATGTTATGAGAATTTCATGATTTTATATTGTTAACACCTGAGGAAATCTACATTATGAAAATATACCACATTTTGTCTATCTATTCTTCAGTTGAGAGACATCAAGTTTGTTTTCAATTCTTGGCTATTATGAATACAGCAGCAGTGACTGTGGTTACATATATGTCTCTGAGATAGGATGAGTTGTTCTTTGGGTATATGCCCCAAAATTGTATAGTTGGATGTTGAGGTACATCAATTTCTTACTTCCAAAAGAATCACCTTACTGATTTCCACAGTGCCTATACACCTTTGCACTTCAACTAACAATGGCTGCCCATTGCCATTATTCCATATCTTTACAACATGAATAGTCACTTGTTTTATTGAGACCCAGCATTCTGATGGGGCACAGACCATTTATAAAGACATCTTGCTGAGATCCTTTAAATGTTGCTTACATGTACACATATTTAGAGATGTCACAATGATGAAATAATCACACAGAGTATTGTCACTGTGTGAGACTAAATCTTCCTCTCAGTAGTCATTAAATACCTTTAGCTCTTCAAGCAATTATTAAGCCTTTTGCAATTCATCTAACCACACTGTCAGGTCAGCTGTCAAATTCAGGGTGCAGGTTTTCCTTTTGTGGACAGATGTTTGAGAAATCATGGGTGCAGTTTTCCTGTTGTATATACAAGGCACAATCTTACATCAGACATTTTGGTGTTATGGTCTTTCTCTGTCCCTTCTTTAGCAAAATTTCCCTGAGAATTAGGTGTAGATGTTTAGCACTGGACATCCCAGGATCAGCTTTTATCTAAATTTTGAAGGTTGTGGCTTTCTGTAGTGACCTCTGTCTATTGCAAAATATAAAGAAGCTTTCTTTAATGAGAGGTGAGGAATAGACTTACTTGTGGATATAAAGATATGTTTAGTCCTATTGACAGTGTCCTTTGCCTTACAGAAACTTTGCAATTTTATGAAGTCCCATTTGTAAATTCTTGATCTTAGAGCATAGGCCATTGGTGTTCTGTTCAGGAACTTTTCCCCTGTGCCTAGGTATTCGAGGGTCTTCCCCACTTTCTCTTCTATTAGTTTCAGTGTGTCTGGTTTTATGTGAAGGTCCTTTATCCACTTGGACTTGAGCTTTGTACAAGGAGATAAGAATGGATCGATTTGCATTCTTCTGCATGCTGTCCACCATTTTTTGAAAATGCTGTCCTTGTTCCACTGGATGGTTTTAGCTCCTTTGTCAAAGATTAAATGACCATAGTTGTGTGGGTTCATTTCTGGGTCTTCAACTCTATTTCACTGATCTTCCTACCTGTCTCTGTACCAATACCAGGCCGTTTTTATCACTATTGCTCTGTAGTACAGCTTGAGGTCAGGGATGGTGATTCCTCCAGAAGTTCTTTTATTGTTGAGAATGGTTTTCGCTATCCTGGTTTTTTTGTTGTTCCAAATAAATTTGAGAATTTCTCTTTCTAGTTCTGTAAAGAATTAAGTTGGTATTTTAATGGGGATTGCATTGAATCTGTAGATTGCTTTTGGCAAGATGGCCATTTTTACTATATTAATCCTGCCAATCCATGAGCATGGGAGATCTTTCCATTTCCTGAGATCTTCTTCAATTTCTTTCTTCAGAGACTTGAAGTTCTTGTCATACAGATCTTTCACTTGCTTGGTTTGTTTCACCCCGAGGTATTTTATATTATTTGTGACTATTGTGAAGGTTGTCCTTTCCCTAATTTCTTTTTCAGCCTGTTTATCTTTCATGTAGAGGAAGGCTACAAAAAAAAAAAAAAAAGATATGTTTAGATATAGCAGTTAGTTATTATACTGATTTAGGAAAGTGTCATTTTTAATCTGTTCTAAGGACCTTACAAACAATTGGTTTTCTGTTTCTATTAGCAGACATAACACATGCCTCAAAGGTGAAGATATAGAAATACTATATTGGTAGGCCAGCTATCTAAATCACCTTGTAGTATAATTGACAGTAAGATCAAAAGAATTAAATATATGCCTACAGACTAACAAAAACACCTTAATATATATGGTATTTGACAACTAATAGCACTAAGGATACAAGAAAAATATCTAATATACCATATATCTATTGTTATAGTAATTTAATTTGCAACCCAATAAGCTCATAATGAAATACATAATCTAGTTATTATATTTATAAACTATATGCATAGATTGGGAAGATCTATCACTATACTAACTTATTCTACAGCTATGGGATCCTTTATTACTTGCAGTTTCTCCTGACCATGTGGATATATTCTATCTTGGCTTCCTCCTCTTTTTCTATCCTCTCTCCTCTCTCTCCTGTTCTCCTCCTCTACCTACCATTCTCAAAGACTCCCCATCCCACCTTTCCCTTCGACTGCTAAATCACAGGCTCTAGACTTTATTGACCAGCAAAAATGGGGAGTAGTTTATTTAAGATCACCTAAGTATGTGACCAACTTCTCATCTGTGGCAACCCTTCTTTTGGAAACAAATTAACAACAGAATTCAAAGAGCATCAGGATAATCCACAACAATCTGTGGCAGAGATATGTGTCATAGAAAAACCTATAAGATATTGGCTATAGTTTTTTTTTTCTGTTAAAGAAATAGGAAATCAACAGGAATCTGTTACCATCAGTGAATTTTAGTAAAGTAATCATATGGTAAATATCCCTAACTTCCAGAAAGATGATCATTCTTTCACTTATGTGGAACAATCTAAATATTGTCTCTATTTACAACTTGACTAAATTTATGCTCAAATTTTTATTACCACAAAAAACCTAGATGAACTACAAATGAAAATAGCTTAATTTTTCCTGTCATTCTGGAGAATGTTTCAAATAAACATTTACTTCTAATAGATTCATGTTTGTGAGTAATAGTTTCTTCAGAAAATGAGCCCTCAGACATAGTTATTAAATTAACAGGCTGGCAAGCCAAGGACAGGTAAAATTCTGTACAGAGCCTTAACAACCTAAGACAGAGGTGCATTACTTTTGATAATGCATATTCCATGATGAATAAGAAAGGCTTTCTTATCAGACAAGACCTAAGACAGACTCGTTAATAAATAAAAAAGGGGGGAGAGGTAGAGCGCCTTCGGGTCTGATTGGCAAGAATCTGACATGGGCCAAGGACAAGGAAATGGGCTGCTTGACAGGAATATGACATCAGCCAAGGACAAGGAAGTAGGCTTCAGGGAAGAATCAGACATTAGGCTAGAACAAAGAAGTAATTTCAGGTAGGAATCTAAATCTTAGACTAGAACAAAGAAGTAATTTCAGAGAGAATTCTAAATTTTAAGCTAGATCAAGGAAGTAGGTTTCAGACAAGAAAATGACCTTGCACTGGGACAGGAATATAGGCTCAGATATTTTGGTCATCCTGATAAGCCCTTAGAAACAGTTATCACTGGAGTGTTCATGTAATTGGGTTTAATGCCTTGCTTTTTCTTTGACTATTTGTGTTTATTGTCTTGCTTGTTCCTTGACTATTTCCATCTATTATATTGTTAGACCCTCAACCTAGAACTGACCTTAATACATGCATGTAATTAAAAATTGTATAAAAAGCATAAAGGATGAGGGGGGATGGGAAGGGGAAATTAGGAAAGGGGATGACATCTGTATTTAAAATAAATAAAAGATCCAATAAAAAAGTTTTAAAAAATAGTTTTTTTCAGACTTGTGGAGTACAGTTAAGTCCATTTATAACTAAATGAGTAGTCTGGCATTAGATATAGAGATAGCATAATCAATAAAGTGACTCCATGGTGCATATCAGCATCTTTGTTCTCATTTATAGAAAACAGAAAGCTACTAAAGCAAACACTTATAGAAAGATATATAGTGTGTTAGATGCATACTCACCACTGCAAAGCATGAAGAAGTCATACCAAGAACCATGCAAAGTACATTATCAGGGACCCACAACAACTGACTTCTAAGAAGCACATGTCTGACTCATCTATGCCAGCAAATAAGTCAGAACACAGCCTTTAATTGGAGAAGTCTCAGCATCTCTGAACTTGTCTTAAACAACTAAGTGTGCTAAGTGACATTTCCTTTGACTCTAAGAATCTTATTTGGGAGATATAATTGTAATTTATATTTTTAATATTCACATAAATGTCCTAAGTTCCCTATCCTATACTGCATGGATTCCTTCAAAAATTAGCATTAAACATTTCACCACCAAACCTACAAACTTCTTAAGAAGCCTTGTTGAAAGTGTGGCTGAAGAAGTTCCTTCAGTTTTCTTTTTTCTGCTGTGATAAAAATACCCTGATAGGATGTAACTGATGGGTTAAAATATTTTTCAGCTTAAATTCCTAGTCTCAGCCCATCATTCCCTAGATATAAATTTAGAAAATCAAATTACATTACATTGACAGTCAGGAGCAAAGGATAAAGATTATACCCTTGCTAGTTTGCTTGCTCTGAACTAGCCTTTTCATTTTTATGCTGTTCAAAACAGTGTAAAGAGTGTTGCTATCTACTACTGGTTAGATTTTACTATATCAATAAATAATCCAAACATACCTTCTCAGATATGTCCAGATTCCAACATGTTCTAGATAATTCCTTTTTAAAGCTATATTAGCAATTGATTATAGGTTGTATTTTCTTGACAGGTAAAACTAATTAGCACAAAAACACTTACTAGATTATTTGTCCTTGGTGATGACACTAAGGCCCATCCAAATATTGCTTGCACGTAGTTTTAAGCTCCTTAGAATTTCAATTTATACGTGTCAACTTTCTAGACTAACCATGAAATGTGCTTTACTTGGTTTTATTCTGGTACATGTCTCTTGTTCCCCTGTAATTAGAAATAGTTCCTTCTTTCATTTCATTGAGTTTCATATTGGAAAATATATACGCCTTTACTTTCCTTTAAGAATGTGCACCTTATTTTTCAGGGTGTAAAGAAGAGAATAACTTTTTAAAGCACAAGTGTTTTTCAATTAAAAAATAAAGTAAGTGTACAGAGAAAAATTAATATTTTACATCGGTGGATACAAGGCTTAAACAAAGTAGTGAGTATCCTAGTCACATAATAAACAAGCAAACAAAAATGAAATAATATAGCTTTATCTGAATATCAAGGACATTATTTGTAGGTGATTATTTCCTATATAAAATACATGACCATCTACCGTGAACCAAATCATGAGCTTCTCCTAGGACTATGGTGTAAGGTGGAATAAATAGTTATTAACTATTAAGCTAACATTCTAGAGAGTATATAGTTAGTAAAAATGTGTCAAGTGATAAAAATGAAATATAGACTCACAAAATTAGGCGTGATTCAGAGACCTGTGGGTGAGACTTGCTATATAAATTGCTACTTTACCTAATCAAGTACAGGTAAATGAAATTAACATGACAAAAATCTATATAAAAACAGGTAAAGCAGGATATAAAAATGGAAACAATGTATTAACAGGCACCTGAGTGCTGATAGAAGTATAATGAGGCTAGTCTCAAGGATATGAGTGAATGCTTGCATTAACAAAAGAGAATGTAGAGCCTGGCAGTGTGCACGTATGCCTCTGTCTCTATCTGTCTCTCTATCTGTCTCTCAGTCTCTCTCTGTCTCTGTCTTCTCTCTCTCTCTCTCTCTCTCTCTCTCTCTCTCTCTCTGTGTGTGTGTGTGTGTGTGTGTGTGTGTGTGGTAATTGGGGGAACATAGACTCACATGTGAAATCAAACTCTTTCACTATGCTAGCACAGTAATATGTTTAGCCAATACAGATACACTTTATTAGTTTTAAAGAAAAACATGATTAAATATGAGATTCAGAGTAAACAAATGGATTAACATAATGTTATAGAAATATAGTTTTGTTATTCATATGCAGTTTCCTCATTGAACAATAGGATAATCAACATATTAACGAAAGAATGCAAATAGTTTATAAAAATACCAAATAAACTGAATTCTTAATTGGTGAAGGCAATTAATATTATCTTAAATAAGAAACTCTTCCTTAATCAACCAAATAGGATATTCTGCTAATTGCATTTTTTGCACTTCATGAACTAAATAAACTGGATTATTAAATCTTAAACAAACTTAATTATGCATTGATTCATATCTATATATATCACTATATGTAAGCATTCTACATGCATAATAGAGAAACCTGGCTAATTTCAAATTATCTAAATATTTTATTAGATGTTGGAGTAGATGCTTAAATTATAAAATGAAATAGGAGATCCATTCTAAGATTATAAAATATATCCCAATATTAATGTTAGACCTAACTATTGAGTATGTATTAAATATTTGTAATAACAAGGGTTCTGCTGAAGATGCCCATATGCAAAATAAAATATTTAGTTCTCATATTGGTACTACTTTGAAGTTCTATTGGACAATCTATATTCAAAAGGAAATGCATTCCTTAGCTATATCTTGAATTGAATGTTCATAAATTTAAGTTTTCTGAAGATATGGTATTGGAAAATCCATGTTTCAAGGGTCATGTTTTCAAAAACAGAAAGATGGTCATAAAAGATATCAATAAAAGGATCCAGAAATTTGATAGTATACATCCTTATTTTGCCTTCATGAGGAAGGGCACAGAGTAATGTTAGTCACTGGGGAGTACATTTTGATGTAATGGAGCAGCTGCAGCTGAGCTGGCCTATACACTGAAGAAATGTTTATTGATACCATAAGCCAGAGATGAGCATTCTAAATCCAGCATAAAATTGTTACAGTAAAAATTCATTGGGAGTTTCTACCCACTTTTGGTCATTCAGTCCCAAATACAAGAAAAAACCTTTATATTTATAATAAGCCTTAAGAGCACCAGAGCTGGGCAGATATTTATCCTCTATAATATTTTATCTACTTCCCTGTCAATAACTCTGTGATGTAATTTGTCATGTTCTGCCGAGTCACTCTTAGTCCAAATGGCTAGACCTCATGGCTATATTCTCAAGATTCACCTACCCCATGACATCTTTTTCTCTCTTCTACTCTCTGCTTTCCTGCTTGTGATCTTTGCTCAGAATCAAAACTCCACCTACCTCTCTTCTGCCCAGCTATGCATCTTTATTCAACCAATAGACATTGGGGGCCAGTATTTAGCATTACTATACATAACAAAAGATCAAACCTCAACATAAAATCTGTGAAAATGATGAATTCTGTGAGAGAGCAAGACATGGCACTGATGGGCCAGTAGTTTTTAGTCTACCTATCTATTCACACAAATAGATATCACGTGGAGACATTGTGTGTTGAAGACATGAAACCGAATAGTGCAGTTATCCAAAGCGTCTTACAAAACAAGTTAGCAATAGATTATTATAATCAGTAAGGCATAATGATGAAAGAAAATCTAATGTAAAAAACTCAAGTTGAGGGATATGTTGATGTAAAAGAGTGGAAATGAGTACCTGATTCATAACAAAGGGTATAGGACATGTGGGGCAGAAGGTGGTAAATGTTACAACTAAACTTTGAGGGACTAATTTACATACAGAAACAGTGGGCTGCTTTTATGTCTATGACTTCCTTTATTTAAGTCTGTTTTTTTTTTCCTTTTACATTCTCATACATGCATACTTCATCCTCCCTCAGCTCCCACCTTCTTCTAACAACACCTTAAAATGTTCCTCTCTCCATCGGGATCTGGGGAAGAAGTTAGAGAAGGGACTGAAGGAGCTGAAGGGTTTGCAGCCACATGGGGGAAGCAACAGTGTCAACCAACCAGACTTCTCCAGAGCTCTGGGGACTGGACCACCAACCAAAGAGTACAGATGGTGGGACCCATGGCTCTGGCCGCATACTGTGCAGAGGATGACCTTGTTGGACATAAGAACGAGAGTAGCGGTCCTTGGGCCTGAGTGGGTTCGATGCCCCTGTGGAGCGGAATGCCAGGGTGAGAAGGCAGGAGTGAGTGGATGTGTGGGGGAGCACCCTCATAGAGGCAGGGGAGGGGGCTGGGATAGGGGGTTTCCAGAGGGGAGACCTGAAAAGGGGATAACATTTGAAATGTAAATAAACTATCCAATTAAAGAAAAAAAAACTTTAACAGTTCAAGAAAAAAAAAAAAACATAAAAAAATGTCCCTTTCTAGGCTAATATATCTGTTCTGTTACTTGTTCTATGTTGAATTGAGCAAGTACCTTCATGGAAATATAGCTGTAACCCTCTCCTTTGTTGTGGGGAGAGCCCCTTAGTTGGGACATGACAGCAGATAAGGACTTTCTTCTCTGCAGTATTCATCAATAAACAATAGGGTATGGCTTCATAAAGTTCTTTCACATCTTTGACTTCTTCTTCAACTAAGACACAAATACTATTTGAATTAGTTTTCCATCATTATATGAATATATATATGTGTGTGTGTGTGTGTGTGTGTGTGTGTATGTATGTATGTATATGTATACACACACACACACATTCCAAAGATGTTCTCTTTACTTTGATATTAGAAACAAGCAAGTTATCTATCCTTGCCTTATGCACATCTACATTTGAATAAGTAAAGGTTACCTAAAGTTCAAATGTCATCACAAACTACCTCAAATTACTAGTGTAGGATTTTGAGAAAAGGGAATAATTTTATTGATAGAAGTAGAAAAAAAGTTAAGACACAAATTATACTTTGTGTGACTATCTAAAAGAGGATTTATCACCATGCATTTGAGGTGAACTACCTTTATTAAAGGGCTTCTGAAGATTTAGGTAGGAACCTAAGCACCTAATACATATTTCATCTATGTGACCTTAAAGAACATTAACATTTAGCAGTGGATGATACTCTTTGGGTTTTGTGATTCAGATGTAATTAAGTCTTTTGCAGTTAACTTGTAACTGTGCATGTTAACATCAGACTAAAATGAACTATGTGTGTGTAATAGTACAAACATACACAGACAAACACACACCTATTCTTTATAAAAAGGTTGACCTGTGCTTCTAATAGTAGGGATTCCTCCATAGAGTGTATTCACAGTATTGCTGATACAGTTCTATTTCTGTAAATTTCAATGTGATTATATATAATATTTAATTTTTTTAATATTTCAAATTAAATCATAATCATATCCATTCCTTCTCATTTTCCTTTCCATCTGTTCCCATATGTCCTACCTTTAATGGCTCCCATACCTGTGCTTATTTTTTTAATTCAGTTTATTCCTATGTATGGTATTCTTTGGACAAAATTTATTATGTGTCAGAATCTTTACACAAGACTATGGTAAATTTTCCTACCTACAAGTTCTAGTTCTGTCACAATGACTGGATAAAATAATACAAAGACAAAATATATTCTACATTTTGAATCATTTTTATTTTGAATGAACAAAAATATAACTCTAATTTCACACTCAAAGATAAAATTTTTGCACATAAGTGATGAAAGAATAATTCAAAATAAAGAAAAACATTAGGTGAACAGCATTAATATAGCATATACCTATGTGGAAATATTAAACTACTGTACTATAATTAAAGTTAAAGAAATATTTTATTTATAAAATTACTATTTCAATTAATTTGATATATTGATATTCATCTTTTTCTGCATTCAGAATGAGTACTTCCAGGTCTACATCTTTATCTGTGAATTTTGTTTTTCTTTACAGATGAATGAAACACTCTACCATGTATAAGTTATACACATTTATTGAATATTAGAATTCATAACATGATGGACATCTATGATGTCTTCTTTCCAAACTATCATGAATGAAGCACAAATAAACCTTCTTAGACAAAACTATTTGTAAAATAGACGTTTTTTGGAAAAATACCCAAAATTCTCACAAACAATAAATATGGGTCATTTTTAAACTGCAACTACCTAGCATTTGTCATCATTTTTAACTTGTTCTTTTACAATTCAGAATGGTATATAATGTCATCTAAAACTCTATTTGTCTTTCTTTGTTGAACAAAATTGAATATGTATGTGTGTGTGTGTGTGTGTGTGTGTGTGTGTGAGAGAGAGAGAGATTGCTACCCATTCTCTTTTAGAATCTCTGTTTAGATATGTGTGTTTAATTAGAACTATCATAGAAGTTAAGAAACTTTCATGTAACAATGGGGATTTGGTGAATTTCAAGGGAAAGAAGATAGAACAAAAATGATAGAAAGAAAGAAAAGCAAACAATTTTACAAATGTGTAGGTTGGGAGTGGGATGTGAAAAAAAAATATATATGTATATATATATATATATATTCAATATATACTTTAATTATATATATATTTTTAATATATACTTTAATTATATATGTATACATATTTATATATATATATATATATATATATATATATATATATATATATGTAATTAAAATGCAGCATCTCTATACTGTGGGGGCAATTATCATATGCTATTAAATAAAAAGAGAAGGTCCAGGACCTGATTAAGGGTTATGTTTGTTGTTGTTGTTGTTGTTGGTTACTGAGTAAAAAAGATTAATATGGGAATATTAATCTTTGCCCCAAACACTATAGGCTATTGCCATTGTTCTTGTTTATGCTCTAGAACTTGATGGTAAGACTCCATTACTGAAGACAACACATGTAACTGATACTTAGATGCACATTTTATCACTACCGGCTAGTTTTTATCATGTTGAAAGGTTGATACCAGTGGAGAAAATGCTTCACCAGTCATTAAAGTCTATGATCATTTTTAGCAATGAAAATTACTGGAATGACATGGTATGCCCATGGGTACAATAGTAGCATGAAATCTACTGGAATAACAAGCCTTTGTATGAGAAGAATTAAAGTGCACTCCATAGAATTAAATCCATTCTTGTTACCTTTACTTATAATACATTTATACATAATAGAGAAGTTATAGGCCGTACAGGAGAATCTAACATTATTAGCCCCTTAAATGACTATAATATTATACTGACCTCTAAGTGTTTTATACTCATAGATTAATTCATCTCTTAGTATTCATCAAAGAATGTTTTTTATTAGTAGACAGAAATTAATATAGAGAGCTATAACTGATCACTTGGCAATCAACAAAACCTTTGGAGTGTTCAGGTCTGAGTAAGATATCTATATTATGAACTCTCAAGGTTCAGGTGTCATTCTGAAGGAGGGGGTAAAATATTGAAAGATGTGATGAAACAGTGTTTTATAAACATGACTAGGTTGTTGTAAATATAAACTTATATAATCTAAGGCTTGCTACAGTGACTTGCACAAGATAAAGCCAGCCAAAATTCCAACACTGATTAAGAAGAGACCTTTAAAGACCTAAGCTAGGCCAGGAGTTTTTGACAATTAATGGATGCTAAAGAAGAAAGAATAAATTTTTTCCAGGATACATCCCATAGCTTGATACCCATACTTTAATAGATGAGGAAATGACCCAACCCTCAGGCCCACAAACATAGGTAATGGGAAAAGCCAAAAATAATCCCATGGGGTTAGGAGAAGAAAATAGTGCAGAAGTAGCTGAGGACTTACACTGAAGAGAAGGAAGTGGATTTCATCAAAACACATTGTATACAAATAGAAAATTTTCAAAGAATGCAAAATTTGTTCCAGTGCACAGATGATTTCGAGTAGAAAATTAGTGCAATTTGCAAATTCATTTGGAATAACAAAAAATCCAGGATAGCAAAACTATTCTCAATAATAAAAGAATTTCTGGGGAAGTCACCATCCCTGACCTCAAGCTGTACTACAGAGCAATAGTGATAAAATATGGAGGGAATTGGTATAGAGACAGGTAGGTAGATCAGTGGAACAGAACTGAGGACCCAGAAATGAACCCACATGCCTATGGTCACTTGATCTTTGACAAATAAGCTAAAACCATCCAGTGGAAAAAAAGACAGCATTTTCAACAAATGATGCTAGTTCAAAAGCAGATCAGCACGTAGAAGAATGCAAACTGATCCACTCTTATCTCCTTGTACAAAGCTCAAGTCCAAGTGGATCAAGGACCTTCACATAAAACCAGATACACTGAAACTAATAGAGGAGAAAGTGAGGAAGAGCCTCGAACACATGGGCACAGGGGAAAATTTGCTGAACAGAACACCAATGGCTTATGCTCTACAATCAAAAATAACGAATGGCACCTCTTAAAATTGTAAAGCTTCTGTAAGGAAAAGGACACTGTCAATAGGACAAAACTGCAACCAATAGGTTGGGGAAAGATCTTTACCAACCATACATCTGAGAGAGGGCTAATATTCAACATATACAAAGAACTCAAGAAGTTAGACTCCAGAAAATAAATAACCCTATTAAAAATGGGGTACAGAGCTAAACAAAGAATTCTCAACTGAGGAATACCGAATGGCTGAGAGGCACCTAAAGACATTCAACATCCTTAGTCAACAGGGAAGTGCAATTAAAAACACCTGAGATTCCATCTCACATCAATTAGAACAGCTAAGATAAAATTTCAGGTGACAACAGATGCCGGGAGGATGTGGAGAAAGAGGAACACTCTTCCGTTGTTGGTGGGATTGAAAGATGGTACAACCACTGTGGAAATCAATCTGTTGGTTCCTCAGGAAATTGAACATAGTACTTACTACCTGAGGACCCAGCTATACCACACCTGGACATATATCCAGAAGATGCTCTAACATATAACAAGGACACATGCTCCACTGTGTTCATAGCAGCTTTATTTATATTATCCAGAAGCTGGAAAGAACCCATATGTCCTTCAACACAGAAATGGATATAGAAAATATGGTACCTTTACACAATGGAGTACTACTCAGCTATTAAAAACAATGACTTCATGAAATTCTTAGGCAGATTGATGGATCTAGAAAATTTCATCATGAGTGAGGTGTTGAGGTAATCAAGTCACAAAGATCACGCATGGTATGGTATGCTCTCACTGATAAATGGATATTAACCCAAAAGCTCAGAATAACCAATGTGCAATTCACTGACCACATGAAGCTAAAGAAGAAGGAAGACCAAAGTATGGGTGCTTAGATCCTTCTTAGAAGGGGGAACAAAATACTCACAGGAGTAAATCTCGAGACAAAGTATAGATCAGAGACTGAAGAAAAGGCCATCCAGAGACTGCTCCACCTGGAAATCCATCCCATACACAGTCACCAAACCCAGACCCTATTGAGGATGTCAAGAACTGCTTGCTGACAGGAACCTGTTATAACTGTCTCCTGAGAGGCTCTGCCAGAGCCTGGCAAATAGAGAGACAGATACCTGCAGCCAACCATTGGACTGAGCATGGGGTCCCCAATGGAGGAGTTAGAGAAAGAACTGAAGGAGCTGAAGGGCCTTGCAACCCCATAGAAAGATGAACAATAACAACCAACCAGACCCCCTAGAGCTCCCAGGGAATTAACAACCAACCAAAGAGTACACATGGAGATTCCCATGGCTCCAGCCGCATATGTGGCAGAGGATGGTCTTGTGGGACATCAATGGGAGGAGAAGTCCTTGGTCTTGGGAAGGCTTGATGCCCCGTATAGGAAAATGCCAGGACTGGGAGGCGGGAGTGTGTAGGCAGGTGGGTGAGCACCTCATAGAAGCAGGGGAAGGGGATTGTATAGGGGGTTTTGGAGGGAATTGAGAAATAGGATAACATTTAAAATGTAAATAAATAAAAATATCCAATAAAAAGATAAACATCTCCAAAAAAGAAAATTAAAATAAATGTGCTGAGTTCATTTATCATTGTAAAATATTTACATAAATATTTACATATTTAATAAATATTACATAAAGAGGAAACCTACTGAATGCACATTAAGGAAAAATACCAGCAATGCATATTCCATACTTTATGGTTGTCTTTTCTTTTTACTTTCCAATGCTAGTATACATTTTAGTGTTAAACAAAAGGTAAAATTGACCTTTATACATGACACTGAAATATGGAGAAATTCTTCACTAAAATTAGTAATACAGTGATTGTATTTCCTGCTGTGACATTGTCATAATTTCCATGGCTTTATTTTAGAGCAAAGGTGTGAATGTGAAACATCTGGTTACAGATAAATTGAATCTTACCATATGCAGCTAGTTATTTGTGGGATAAATTGTGCAGTATGAATAAGAATTTGAAAGTAAGTAATGTGTCAATGGATATAAATAAATGACATGAAACAATTTCTATGTGTCCTTATTGTAATGTTACATATTACTGTCTTTCATCTTACACACACAAAAAAATTATTTTAGGTTTCTTGTTTTCAACCTCTATCTTTGAATAAATATTTTAATGTGAGTTTCAAGAGAATTGAACAATAACAACCAAGGCTGTGGAAGTGTATAAAAGGAAAACACATGCTTAGCACAACCATATAATTTTTTAAGGCTACATTTATATTCTTTAGATGTTTCAAAATGTAATATTAAAATATTAAGATGATCATCCATTAGCAGTAACTGAACTTAGCTAACTGGAATTAAGACACTGAAAAAGAATAAAAACTTGTACATTTCTGGAAATCTAGACAACTACATGAATGTAGTGAATTTATGGATAATTGATTGCTTAGAAACCACCACTTTACTAAACCAGGATGATTCCTTACTGTACTTTTTAAATATTTGTCCTTATGCAGTGCTTAAGGAAACAAAATAGAAATAAGAATAGATCAAGCAGTCTGGAGACCTGATTTCTTGGTACCATGCTTGAATGTGATGAAAAAGCCTTGAGGCCATTCATCATATAACACAAAACCCAGAGACTTGAAAGTTGTGTATTATTCCAGCATTAACAAAGTAGATTGTCCCCTCCCTCCCTCCCTCCTTCCCTCCCTCCCTCCCTCCCTCCCTCCCTTCCTCCCTCCCTCCCTCCCTCCTTCCCTCCCTCCCTCTACCTTCTTCCCTCATTTCCTCCCTCCCTAGTCTCTCTTTTTTCTTTCCCCCATGTTTTCCCAGCCAGCCTTTTCCCTTCTTTCTCTCTTCTCTGCTCTCTCTGTCCTTCTCTGCCCTCCTCCTTCCTCTGCCTCTACCCCCTCATCCAGGTCCCAAATAAAATTTTTTAAAATATAATAATAAAATAGAAAGTAGAATTTGATGGAGGACTTGATGTGTAATCAGACTTAAAATGGCAAATTCAAGATTATCCCAGTATTCCTCTGTATATATATATTATAAGTAGTGTGTAGCTTGGTGTTTTTGTGGGATTCCAAAATGAGAGAGTGGGTGGGGGATTGCTGTTTCTGAAGCTTTTGTTTGTTTGGAGGATCCTTGTCTTCCTACTGGGTTGCCTTGAGGGGAGGTGCCTAAGCTTATTGCAACTTGATATGCCATGTTTGGTTGATATCTCTAGGAAGCCTGCCCTTTTCTGAAGGGAAACATGGAGAAATGGATGAGAAGAGGGGAAGTAGATAGGGGATAGGGGAGGTGGAGGAGCAATGGAGGGAGAGGAAATTGGAATGCAAATTATGAGATAATAAATTGATAAAAAAGAAACAATGAAAGAATTAATAAAGGAAGGAAGGAAAAGGAAGAAAGAAATGGAAAGGAAGGAAGGAGGAGGAAGGAAAGGAAGGAAGGAAGGAAAGGAAGGAAGGAAGGAAGGAAGGAAAAGAAAGAAGGAAGAAGGGAAGAAGGGAAGAGAAGAAAAGGAAAACACACAGCTGTGGATATATATCATTGATAGAGTCCTGAATACCAAACCAAACACAGGGACATACACTACAAAAAACAAAGTAGAAGACAGAAAAATAGATATATCTAAAATGGAGGTTATAGCGTGTCTGAACATTTCTGTCCATGTATGTATGTTTATGATCTTGTAGTTAAAAAAAAAGAAAGAATTGAATTATACCGAAAGAATTTAAAGAAATTCCCTGACATGTGAGTGACATTAAATGCCAGTTCAATATCTATGCTATAATAGAAACACCAATTGAATGGTAGATGTAAGTAAAAATAATTCATGAAAGGGTCTGCATCCAATAAAATTCTCTAAGTTTCTGACTGTCTTTACTGTCTTGTACATTTGCAGTCTGCTGTTCATGAGTAAAATGATTCTTGGCTGTGTATCTTGGTAAAGGGTTGATGACAGTGAATGAAAAGTTTCCAATTAGAATGTCTGAAAATGATCCTGTAAATTAGGAACTCTAAGATTTAGAGCCAACTTCTTGGGCTGCAATCTCAGAGACTTTGTGACACTCTTAGAATAGCTGTATGTTCACTAGAGAAGCCTAGGTAAACTGTCCTCAGGAAGAAACATAGTCTCTATTTTCAAGATACAATGTTTCAGAAAGTCAGATTCAGTGTGAGTGTTCAGAGAGAAGGAAGAAGGCAGGAAGTCACTAATGGATAGTCCCATATTGTTTAATTCCATTCTTTATAAAGCAAGCTTAGAGAATTTATAGTATTGTATTCATACAACATTTCATTTAATTATGTTTGTTTTTCTTAGAATTGAGGACATGTGTGAGTTTAAATACCTAAAATCAAAGTGACTCATAAACAATTATTGGGTACACAACCTCCTCTGAAAAGTAATGATTCCGGGTCAGTTATGCAATACTGAATCACACTTTCATTAAGCCAGCTACAATTAGAATTAATGGGATTTTATGAATAGAATAAGGGTTATGTTAAGGTTTTGCTAATTAGATTGCAACATTATTGTCATGAATCAGATCTCAAAATGACCTCAAGTAATTTCCCAATTAATTGTCTGCTGGTACACAAACTTTCAAATTATGTTCTACAGAAATACTTAACCTGGGCAATGTGATGATGTTTAAAGAAAAATCAAATGGTTATCATTTCTTTATTACTATAGATAAGTGTCATGGCCAATATCAAACTATATTACATTGTATTCTAATGAGTATTTTTGATGCAGTCATTAAAATCAAGAGAAATGTCTATGTGATTTATTTTATTACAGTTACCTGGTGACACTCATGAACTCAAATGTTTGCGCTACAAAAGATTTTAATGTCTACCTCCTTTCATTTGTTTCATTTCCCTCTATGCAGCTAATTTTAGTTTGAAGTCATCATCATTTGTGACTCTGAGAAGAATGCCACGAAACAGCTTAGGGATAAAAAATAAAACTGTCTCTCTCCATTAGGAGTAAAGCAGAATGCCACCTTAAACCATAACAAGTTCACTATAAAGCACCACTATCTTCTATCATAAGAAAATTTACATCATCAAAGGCATAAACGACAACTGAACTTTCTAGATGACTCAGAAATGCTTTTGACAGGAACATTAGTAGCATGTGTTGGTGAAGTACTTTGCAAGATAAATTCTGATAAAAAATGTTTTGCAGATGAATCATCTTCAGGAACTATTAATAACCTCTTCATCAGAAACATTGTGTCTCATTAATAACATAAATTAAGGACACATAAGGCATAATATAAAATATAACACCAATTTTTTAACACTGTGTTGCATATCATCAGGTACCTCAAATGCTTTTCTACTATTCTCAGCATCAAAATAATTTAAAAATAATGTTACTGCATATATGACACTTTTAAGTAAATTTTATAACATAACTCATGAAATCCGAAAGGAAAGTAGTTTAAAAGATGAATTATTATGATACATTGTGCATAATTATGACACAAAATTACTGGTAGGGTCGTGATATAAAAGAGACTTCTGCTTCAATTATTTCCCTGCACATTTTTCCAGACAGAAGTTTATTTACGTTAGTATATGTATGTTTAAATGACACAAGACAATCATATTGTTTGTTTATAACATCATACACAAAGAATTAGGTTTTTCCCGTGTATTGATTTATCCAATCTTCATACAATGTATGAACAAATTATCTTAACTTATGGATAAGAATGTCAAGGTCAACAAATAGTGATCAAACAAATAGTGCAAAAATCATACCACTTTACAATGTTTAGAGAAGCTGTGAGTTAAACCAGGCTCAAAATGACTGCAGGATACATGCTTACAACTAAAACCATCTTCTTGTTGTTGTTGTCAGATGTCCCAGTTGAGATATTCAATTGGAATTTGGAATTTTGTTTCATGTTTACCACATCGATTCTTAATTCCAGCTACAATGCACTCCATAGATTAAACCTTCATAATATTTGTAACTTTTAAGAATATTAGAGACTTTTGGAACTGTGAGAGAATTATGACACAAATGGGGAATAATCTTTTTTTATCTGATATTTGAGGTTAATATTTTGAGCTTTATTTCAAGCCTTTTAATCTATTTTTTTAAGAGTTATAACATTTCTAGATCTTGCAGTTCTTTTTTTTTTAATTTTTATTAATCATTCCATTTGCTTATATCTCAAATGATATTCCACTATCCTGTCACACCCTCCACCAACCCCCATCCCATGATATCCCACTTCCTGGTTACCCCTCTGCCAACTCTCATTCCACATCTGCCCCCACTTTGCTTGTATTAGAGTACACCTCCACCCACCCACACTCTCCTGCCCCATCATTACAGCATCCCCCTACTCTGGGGCATCAAACATTCCCAGGAACAAGGGCCTCCCCTCTTGTTGCTGTTGGGCAAGGCCATCCTCTGCTACATATGTACCTGGAGCTGAAGATCTCTTTAGGTACGTTCATTGGTTGGTGGTCTAGTCTCTAGAAGAACTGGGTGGTCAGTCTCACCTATGTTGTTCTTCCAGTTGGGTTGTAATTCCCCTCCGAATGCACCTCCAGTCCTTCTGCAGGCAGTTCCTAGGGAGGTCCGGCCAGCAACCGAACAATGTAGAGGCAAATGCTTGGAGCCAACCATCAGGCTGAACTCAGAGAACCTGGTGGGAGAGCTGGCAGAGGAATAAATTTTAAGTAGTAGAATAACTATTAGATTTTTCAACTCAAGAATTTCAGAAAAAAAAAAAACTGATCTTTGAGGTATTACCTAATTGTTGATATTTTGGCTTAAGCTTAAAGTACTAATCAAACTCTTCTATGCACTGTGTTTCAAGGTAAATAATAATATAAAGAAAAAGACAAATCGTTCTGTCATGTGGAGCTTAATTTAACAATGAGAAAACATCACTGATTTACTTGATAGTGTTTGTTTGTTTGCTTATTTGTGGTTGGCTTTAGAGTCTCTTCTCTGGCCTCAGTTTTATAGTAGCCAGAGTTACAAATGTGTGTACATGATTTCATTGAACTAAGGTTAGTATAGACTGTGAAGAAATACCAGATATACGCAAAAGTGGTTTATTTCCTTCTAATCCTCTATAAGTTTATCTTTGAATAAGAGATACACTTCTATTAAAAGCAAAGCACATGACATATATGTGCATGCCCATAGACATATACAGTGGTTTGGAGAATTTTAAAGGTTAAAATACTCTCATCTACTGCTGTCTCACTTCAGGTTGATAGCATCTGCAATGTATCAACCTTTCACTCCCATGACCATACCTGTACCTTCAAACAATTTAAAAGACAAAATCCAGAGTAGGGCATCCAGGTTCAATTTTGAAAATGTTGCGAAATACACACACACACACACACACACACACACACAACACACATATATATAATATACACAGGTCTATATGGCTGAGCAGAAAAACAAAACCAAACAAGCCAAAAACTTTCTTCACATGAAGATGCACATAAGCACATTTAAGTACAGCTGGAATTGAGAAATAAAATGTGCCATGAACCCTTTCAGCAGAAATAAAGATACACAGTGCCTCATTTATATGTTCAATGAATTTTGTCTGATTATTTTCAAATGTGTGCTCCAGTTCCAGTCACATGTGGAAGCATACATAAGATAATTGAAAGGAGCTTTCAAAAGTAACTTTGGAAAGACTGTAATATCTTGCAACATTTTTATTAGTTATAAATACCTTAGGAAATACCTTGATAGAAATAGTAGAAGCTGAAAAAAAGAAAGAAGGTTAGGAAAAGAGGAAAAGGTAAGGGGAGGTAAGAATCCAAGTCACTCAAAGATTCTAATTATTAAAACGTGATGTAAACAAACAAATTAATAATCAAAACAAATAATAAGTGTGTCATACACACTCTTAATAACAGATCAAACAACCTTGGCAAAAGTAAATCACAAAGCATAAGTAAACATAGACAGTTGGTACTGAAATGTGCAGACAATTAATCAAAATATGTTACTTGTTTGCAATGGAAATGTTGACATTTCAAAAAATTCTATCACTAATGACATAAAGTAAGAGGTTGGTTTTTGTTTATTAATATGCTTATAAGTCAAAATGTGGAGATAGCACCCTGGACTCAAACCACCCTTGTACCTCCCAGGATTTCTCCAGCCTTTCCAATTTTGCCATTTCTTTCATGGGGTAGAGAGCCAGAAACTTGGGATGGTTTTATAGTCATTCTAGAAATCTTCCATGATATTGAAGCTTCATTACTCAGTACAGTTTTCAGATAAATACACAATACTCATATTCATTTTTTAACAGTGTGGAAAACTATATATAAAGTGTATAAGTGAATATATCTTCTCACAGCAGGTAAAATTTAATCATAAAATATTTTAACAGATACATAAAGAAAAAGTTTTCCAATGTTTTACTGTCTGACCTGGACATCAAAGACTCCTATAATTTGTAGTACATGACAGCACATCATTAATAGATTCAGAAGTATTAGGGTAATAGGTTTCCATTTGTTCTTTAGCATTCAATAGAGACATTTGTCCTGAGTGCATGGAACTGTGCAGTGTTCTTTAGAGTCACATGTGGAGGCAACCTGGAAAAAAAGAACAAAACACACTAAAAAGTACCAAGTATTTCAGTATGAATTGAGGTTGTTCACATAAACATAATTCTAGATCTCCATACTTCAGATCTAGTAAAAATACAAATATGACTCAAATTTACAGAGGCCACTGCCATTGGCACTGAGAACTATTTCTTTAATTAGTTTCATTGTTGGAAATATAGAAGCAAAAATATCATCCCTATTAATTTTATGCTTTGAAGACTAATAAAAAGAGAGTATTCTGAACATTGCCGTGTAAAGAAGCTTACTATGTCAGGCACCATTGTCTTTTCAGTGACAGTTTCAAAAAAGACAGAAATTTGCTTCTCTGGCAATGTTCTTAAAACCTGTGTATTTTTATGAAAATGAAATTGGGTGGTTTTTTTCAAGTTAATATCATTTTTTTTATTTGAGTCAGAATACTGCAATTCCATTTCTCAAAACAGGGTTTACACGTTGATTTTTTCTGCTTTCTAAGACTTATGTTTCCAAATATCATCAAAACAAGGATTCATGCTATTTTGCCATTTTTCAGTCAAAATACAGTATTTCTAAAATCCTAAGCAAACAACTTGGAAACATATGGCAATCCAAAACTCATAATCGAGTATTATGGTAGCAGTCTGTTATACTCAGGGTGTTGTGATTTGAATGCTGCTTGTCATCTAATCTGGCAAAATAAAAGCAGTATCAAATAAGCGCTTTATTTGAAATAGACATAGCCTGTGGTTGTTTGAAATTGTTCAGCCTATATTGAACAGAGAATGGTTTTAGTTGAAATAAATATTTTGTAATGCAGTGTCTTTATGAGGCTATCAAAATTACCATTTCATACCATCTCAGAAAAAAATTACTGTATTTTCCACTTGCACAGCTTCTGCTTCAGAAAATGGATTCATATTTAATGAGTTTTACAAAGCATACCTCCTGTCAATAAGCTATATTACTCTTTAGGCAAGTACATAAATCATTATTTTATAGCAATTCATATTGTAATGTGGCAGATATTAGATATTGAAAGGAATAGCATGCAATTTTCATTTGTGAAATAGATGATCATTACCTTGATTGGACATTTGAATTTCTATAAAGAAATGATGTTTGTCTTTCTGAGGTCAAGTCACACTATGGACTGAGAATTTTGAAAACTCATATAAAGAAAAAAATAGAAGACAGAAAATGAGATTATAGAGGCTAACCAAGTATGAAACAATCACTATTATACCTATAAAGGGTTGCATGTGACTGTAAAAATCAAGTATAAATATGAAACTATCATTTCTAATGGTAGTGGATCTACATTATTATGGGAGCTTTATATTCTGATGACTGGCTTTCATGGTTTAAAAAATAAGCCATTTTCAATTTCTCTTTATTCACATGTTGAATTCTGTCCCCCTTTTATCAAAGCTAGCTCAATATATAGTTTGATAACATTCATGTGTTTATCTTAAATTCTTGTTTTAGTACTATATATAATGTGCATATATGTATATATAAATGTATATGTGTGTGTGTGTGTATATATATATATATATATATATATATATATATATATAAATGTTGTTACTCTCTATATATAATATTTATGGTAGAAAAAGCTACAAACATTTCCAAGCATACAATTTTCTATAGCACACTATGAACTATTTGAAAATAATTATTCATGGATGTCTTAGAAATATTCCAAAATCAAAATTGATTATTTTTTGTTGACTCTTCTATTAAAATTAATTTCCACAGTCATAAATGTCTCTTCAAGAAAACAATGTATAAAATATTATTGACAAATGAATTATAGAATAATTTACTCACCATAAGATTTTTTAATCATTTCACAACTATGCACTTTAGAATATGATTGCATCTCAAGCATGTGTTATATGTATTCTTAAGACTTCTTGGATATAATTACAATCCAGATATTTTCTATGATTACTTCCTTCTGAACCTAGATTTAGGTATGCAGCTTGAATCTCCAAAGAGCTATTAGATGTTGTGAGAAATAGACCGAATGGTGCCTTGGAAGAGGACTTGCTTTCTTATAGACCTCAGAATCCTGATGTATTTATGTGCACAGCCTCAGACAGTATGTCAACAAGGCACTATAGAACAGAGTTGACGACATGGAGCTGACAGTTGCTCCATGGCCATCATTCACCAGACCCCAGTAGAGCCAAAATGGTCCATAAAGTTTAGCTAAGCCAACTACCACTCAAAACATCACCTGGAATCATTGAGTTGGGGAATATGATGCTCACAAACATGAAAACTAAGCTACTACCATGCTTAAATATTAAAAATATTTAATATTTAAAATTTAATATTAATATTAGAAATATTCAGGATCTTTTAATCCAGTGGTTCTCAACCTGTGATTTGTGACTCTTTGTGCGGGTCAAATGACCCTTTCACAGGGGTTACTTAAGACTATTGTAAAACACAGATATTTGTTTTATAATTAATATCAATAGCAAAATTACAGTTATGAAGTAGGAACAAAAATAAGTTTAGTGTTGGGAGTTACCACAACATGAAGAACTGTGTTGAAGTATTGCAGCCTAGGAAGATTGAGAACAATCATACAGAACAAGGTGCGATTGTACTTGGAATGTTTTCTAAGGAAAAAGAACATGGAATGCCACATTAAAACTGTAACTGTGAATGGAACACTTATTATTCATTTTTAACTTGTAATTGCATTATAGATTATTCTATTTTCTTTATTCTTTAATTCCTATTGTATAAATTGATTCTCATTACAAAAGAAGATAGTCAAAAAGAGTTAACTTTTTATAATATGTCTTCATATAGATTCATTTTCAGAAACTATACTCGGTATCAATGCCAAACATTTCAGTAAGCACAACTAAGTGTAAGGTACATGGAACTTTTATGTAATATTTTCATATTTAATTATTCAATAATTTAAAGGAGACTTAAAAAACAATGAGAGACAATTTTATCCTCAAAATTATTTAAGGCATCCCAAAAGGAGCAAAACCTTGTTGGACATATCAAACCATAATATATCTATAATAATTTTATTTATTAAACTCAAAATAAATCAAAACTAGTGTCAAAACTAGTGTGAGTTAATCAATGTGTATGTGAATTAGCACCTATCTATTTTATGAATCTCATATATTAGTCATTATAAAGGTTCAGAAGTATAGAGTGAAAGGTGTGGCATGCAGAATAGACAACATTTACCTACTTTGTCAGTTCATTCATTACTTAATGCGTATTTAGTAAATTTGTTAAATGTGTATTGTATTCTAGGCATAGTTGTGTCCTCAATGTCAGAGAAAAATATTATCCACTGCATTCAGTAAACATGAGAAAATTATACATATGAATTAAAAGATCACATAAATGAAATGATGGAAAATACTAATTATATTGTCACGTGGACAGTATTTTGAGCATTTCATTTAAAAGGCATGTTTGTAGGACACAGAGAAAATAGGGATAATATTATGGAAAATGAGAAAGATATGATATCTAGACATACAATGCAACTAAAAGAGTACTTTAGAGATAAAATGAAGCAATAAATAGACTGCATTGAAATGAAAGAACAACTAATTAATGTTTTCATTTTTGTTGGTTATTTTATATATATAGATTTCAATTGTTATCCCCCTTCCAAGTTTCCCTCCGCAAATATTATGGAAAATGAGAAAGATATGATATCTAGACATACAATGCAACTAAAAGAGTACTTTAGAGAGAAAATGAAGCAATAAATAGACTGCATTGAAATGAAAGAACAACTAATTAATGTTTTCATTTTTGTTGGTTATTTTATATATATAGATTTCAATTGTTATCCCCCCTTCCAAGTTTCCCCTATACCCTCCCCCATTCCCTCTGTTTCTATGAGGGTGCTCCCCCACCCACCAACCCATTCCTGCCTTGGTACCCTATAATTCCCCTACATTGGGTGAGTCATTGAGCCTCCACAAGACCAAGGAGCTATCCTCCCATTGATGCTAGATAAGGCAATCCTCTGCTCCATATGAAGTTGGAGCCATTGGTCCCTCCATGTGTACTCTTTTGTTGGTAGTTTAGTCCCTGAGAACTTTGAAACTAAAAATGCCTAAAGTTTGAGTGATATTGTTAAATTTTTCCTATATATACACATTTTTGCCTTTATTTTAAGATTTCCTTAACCTCTTACGAACTTTTAAAATGCAAAACATTGCATTTGCCATTATGACATTTGTTTCTGGTAAAAGCACTTCAGTATTCCTTGAGTTACCGTGGAACTACATCCAAAACCCTCATCATGAATTAAAAATAACCTATGTCTAACATGTGTTCAATACACTTAAACCACCAAGTGTAAAGCTCAATCTCATTCATCTTAAGCGTGATTAGAATGATTACATAAGCTGGAAATAGGACATATTCCTCAACCACAAAGCCTATTTTAGAATATAGTGTGAGATCTCAAGGTAATTACTAAGGAAGCCCATCTATGCTTGATACTGTATACTATAAAGCATCTGTTGATTTTTTATTTTGGTAATGTTTGCCTTGAGTTGTGTTCATTATGACTGTATTGCTCACAGACATCTAGAGTGTTATGATAGCTACCCACCATCTCAATAGCATATGTTATCTATCATTGATCAGAATAAAGATAAATCAACCTGGAGATGGAGTTTTCCCTGAATGCCTACCATTCTTTCTCTACTGTCATTTATTAGAAGAAACCACTTGAAGGGGGTGTCATGGATCTACCAGGAAAGAACTATTATTCTTATTTTTTCTTACTCTTGATCTTATTTGCTAATTGGACAAGGAATCAAACTGCCTTTTACATACTTTTCCTTGTACTAATGGAGTTGCCAACCTTATTACAGAAGCCTCTTCCTGCAAAGCATATTGGTTAACACAAAAGTTCAAAATTAGTCTACATATAAAGCATAAGGGACCATAGAGTGTTTAGAGTAAAATGGAGCATTTACATTAACCCTTCCTCTTAATTTTCAAGGACCACCCACCAAAGATGCGATTATAAATAGTAAAATCCAGAAATTAGGGAGGAATGAATTGAAATAGTGTTTCTGCATATGAAAGAAGCATTCTGTTCATGAATTCACAATATCACTGTGTATCTGCACAGGACATACTCCTGTTCAGGCTAGTTGACCTTCAAGCATGAATAGGGGAGAAATGCATAAGCCTCTCCAGGCCCAGCAGAGACCTCTTGCAGTTGATGGCCACTGGATTGGGAGAATCAGTTTTCTTCAAGGATATGGTCCATGTCCTGATCCATGAGCATATGAGTAGGTCTAATTGGATTAAGTAAGATATATAAAGAGGGAGAGAGTGGGAGAGAAATAAAGGTAGGTAGTTAGATAATAGTAGTCTAGTCATTTAGAGCGTAACATGGAACGTAATAAAGAATTTGGAAAAGTAATGGGGATAGATATGATTAAAATATACATTGCATGCAAGAACAAAAATCTCAAGTAATAAATCAGATAATTGAATTTATGTTGCGCAGTTCTACAGCACAGAGTTTTGATGTTCTGTGTAGGAAAGGATCTCATTTACTTCCTACAGATGATTTTTAGAACACTGGTTTTGAGCTCACATTTGGAGAACCAAAATGATTAGCGAAAATTCTTCTCAGGCATCAGAAAAGATTTAAATGTGTTATCTCAATTTCTCAAGGACATAAAATATTGAAATTTGTAAAATCAAGTTGTTGTTTTTTGTTTTTTTTTTTGTTTGTTTGTTTTTTTTTTTTTTTTTTTTTTACTCCATGTACATAGCTTGTTGTGATATTTCAGAAGCAATGCTTGCCCTTACTCTAGTCATGAGGAACCTTGGCTGGGACTGTTAAAATTGTTTCACTATTGAGAACTCACTAGCTAGAAAATCGCAAAGAACTAATTCCTCTGTCAGATGTAGGATTAGTGAAGACCCTTTCCCAATCTGTATGCCGCCGTTTTATCTTAACGGCAGTGTCCTTTACTTCACAGAAGCTTTTCAGTGTAATGAGGTCCCATTTATCAACTGTTGATCTTAGAGCCCAAGTCAATGATTTTCTGTTCAGAAGTTTTCTCCTGTACCAGTGAGTTCAAGACTACTTCCCACTTTCTGTTTTATTAGATTTAGCATATCAGGATCGACTCTGAGGTCTTTAGTCTACTAAAGGGAGTAAGATATGGATCTATTTGAATTATTGTACATGCAGATATCGGTTAGAACAACACCATTTGTGAAGATACTTTTGCTCCCCACTGTGTTGTTTTATCTTTGTTTCAAAATCAAGTGTCCATCGATATGTGGGTATATTTTTGGACCTTCTATTCAATTCCATTTATCAACTTTCTGTTCCTATACAATACCATGCATTTTTAAAAATTACTTATTGCTCTAGAGTACAGCTTGAGGATTCTTGGGGCTCTCAGAGACTAAACCACCACCTGAAGAGTATACATGACTGACCTAGGCCACCTACATATATGTAGCAGATATGTATCTTGGTCTTCATGTGAATCCCTAACAACTGAAACAGGGACTATCCATAAAGCTGTTACCTGCCTGTGGATTCCCTTTCCCTAACTCGGCTGTCTTATCTGGCCTCTGGGATAAGAAGCACCTAGCCCTGCAGGAACTCGATGCACCAGGATGGGGTTATACTCTGAGTGGAGCCCCCACTCTCTCAGAGGAGAGGGGAAGAGGAATGGTGGGAGGTATGGTGAGAGAGGGGACCAGGAAGGGTCAGCAATCAAAAGTAAACTGAGTAAATAAAGAAAGAAAATATTAATTCCTCAAGTGTCTTGACATATTAAGATGCCTGGCATTTTGTTGTTATTGGTTGGTTGATTGGTTTTTGTTTTTTTACCAAGTCATTCAATTTTAAACAACTTCAGTTTCTTAAAATGGAGAAGCCATGGAGGGTCAGTTAACCATAGCTATATAAAACCAAATCTTCAAACAAAAATATATGAATATTATCTTGCAGCTTGGCAATCTTAAATTATATGCAAGACTATAGACAGTTTTTAAAAATCTATTCTGTTTTTGTAATCAAATGCTAGTATGCTCACAATTCATCTTATCTAATGGATTTTGAATATTTTGGGTGGAAATGGATTTTTTTTTTATGCTTAAATGTTTATTCACCACAACTCTACTATTACTATCTACTTCTAACCTGTGTTTGTTTCTTATTTTTCTAACTCTCTGTATTTGTAAAGCAATATTCTATTAACCTAACATCTTAATCTGTTATTAATATTAACAAATTTTAACACATGCAGAGACTTGTAATAGTCTTCAGAAGGCCATAGTTTATTATGAATTTGTTTTAAATTCATGAGAGAGAAAGGAAACCTTTTTTGATTACTTTAACTTCAATACTCCATTTACATTGCTATATATGCATTTATATGCAGAAATATATGATTATATACATATAGTTATATATGCATATATAATGTGTATACATATATGTATATGTATATAATCATATATTTCTTCCAGTTAGCTTGGATTTTATGGGCCAATTAATTCATGAGAAACCCCAATATTTCAGTCTTCTCAGTTTACACAGCATTTTCCTTTCCTCAAATCTAATCAATTCCATTTCTTTTCTTAGACAATCTCCTGTATATCAAATGGCTTCACTATTTTTCTGTTTTGTCTTGACTTGCAAACGTGGTTCTTGTACAGACTTGTCTCCTGTGATCCTGAAACATTTCAATTGCCAGTTTGACATCATGATGTGCAGAAGACAAATACATATTGGAACAGGCAAAGGTGGATTTTAAGTCCAGCTTGTTACATTAGTCTTGTGCCAAGTCATTTATAGTCTAGTAAGTCTGCGCTTCAGTTTCCCATTCATGAATAGCAATGTCATAACAACCTTAAAAATGTTATAAAGTTTAAAGATTATAATGTCCCAGCAGTGGTGGATTGAAATGATTTCATCACCTCAGGAAACATTTGTCCCTATCTGTAAACATTTTTTTTTGTTATTATTATTGTCACAATTGTTCCTGTGAAGCATGCTATTATCTAACTTTTGTAGGCTAAGTAAATGCATTTAAATCCTAAATACCTAAGACTCTCTCAGACAGCAAAGTAGGAAATTTCATTTACTGACCTGAATGCACTTCCTAATTCCAGCCATTTGGTCAATCTTTATTTTGGGCATTTCTCTCAGAAAATTTAACAATTAGTTCAGTAAACTGAGTAAAACCCATGCATTACTTAATGTTAGTAAAATTATTAATTCAGTTTAGGCTTGCGGAAAGCAAATTGGTCCTCTCTTAGAAAGGGAAGGTTCCTCCTACCTGGATACCTTTGCCTAGGATAGTATTCTGCGTTTAGAGTAGAATGGAAACATTATCTATACTTGGGTCCTTCACTTTTCAGATCTTAACAACATACCTTTCACATGAGTCAGTTCCACACAGCAATTTGCACACAAATGATGCTGTTTCTCTGGAGAATTCCATGTTTTACAAATACTAAAACATATCTGGTCTACGGTGTCAGTCATGACAAGCTTTAATATATAGGTGTCCCTAGACATCCATAAAGCACAATGCTTTATCTGGAAAACAAAAATGAAGACTCACTGAATCAACTCATCTGCAGCTATCTGAATGGATGCTATAAATTAGTCCTATGATTTAAAATATTACTCAGAACCCTAGATGAGTTGAGTAAAACTGATAAATGTATTCTGCAGGCCCAGTATTAATCACTTTTAATTCTCATTCACCATATGTACAGATTTCTATAATCAATCTATTATATAGTTTTATAATGATAGTTTAGCAGTTTTATTCTTCTTGGTAAAAATTTTATTAGTTTATTTGGTAATATGCTGTTTACTGCTTTAATAATTTTTATAAGTGACTTTTGTATTATGAGTAAAATGTTACTTCATCAATTAACTATTTCTTTTTTGAGATTTTTGATAGCATATTTCCAACTAAGTATAAAACACAATTTGAAATTGAAATAAAACATTTAGATATTGAAGGATGATTATTTTTGAAAGGAACCATACTAATAGAACTTATTAAGCAAACTTTACTCTCAAAAATAGAATTAGTTTTCTAAGTTTTCATAGTGACATCTATATATGGAATTTTGCTTATTTTTTCAGTGGCAATTATGTAGGATTGCACCATGATACATATTTGTGTCGTGAGCATGGAAAAGCTGTATGTAGTACCAGGAATCTTTTCACTTACATTTTACAAGAAATTGAGTCTAGAGGAGAGAGGGAGTTGTGCCTTATCAATGAGTTAGAAAGAAAGAGAAAAGGAATTAGGGAAAAACAGAAGGAAAGAAAGAAGAGTCATGGAAAAGTCAAGTAATAACTCTATCAAAAATGCTTAGAATTTTTGCAAAGAGTTTAAAGCCCTTATATTTTATTAGAATACACAGATTCTTTTATAATTTATGGTTCATCTTGGATTTATGTTCAGGATATAAACAATAAAACCATAATCTATGTAACAACATATATCTAAAATATAGACATATATTAAATAATATAACACTATTATATTATATTTTATATTATATTATATTACATTATATTATATTTGCATAGACATTATAAGAACAGAAATATGTATATCATTTCATAAATGAATTCTACTTTTATGGCCTACTATCTAATATTAGTATGAAGTATTTTATCAGTAAAAATTTTGTATGAGGTTCCAAATCACAGGATCTGATGAGCTCAGCTTCTGAAATTCCTTCTGCATTCCAAACAAGTATATTTAAGTTTATAGGTAGTAGTGAAAGGTCCTGTCTTGACATACACCTGTGATGACTTATTGGGAAGCTGGTGTCTACACATTGCAGTCTTCATAACCATGAGTGGAATCCTTCATATGTTTTTTATTTCAATGTCATTTCAAGTACTATATCTTTTAGGATCTTACCTAACGCTTCTGCTTTCCAAACTAAAATTTTGACAGTTTTCTAACCAAGCATACATTACCTTTCACTTTCTTAATATTCAGTTCCAATGTAAAACTTCCTCAAAATTAGATTGGGAAATACATTGGTAGATGTTAATATTCTAGCACTTAGTTTTTTATATCCATGTTCAAGTTCATATTTAAAAATCACAAATGTCAGGAAATAAGTAGTAGTTAGTCCTGATGTTATATATCATTGGTTTCACTCAATAAGGATTGATTGAGATCTTTGTTATGTCCCAGGAATTATGCTAGATGAAGAAAGAATGAATGGAATTCTCCAGGAAATACACACTTGAGAGCCATACACAACTAAAATGAAAATGCTTCTGTTACTCTTTAATATGTGTGCCAGTATTTCTGTATCCCCTTGAGGTCTGTTTCATCACACGCCAGAAAGTTGGCGTCACTGAACCTTGGTTAAGGACCTTGAAACCATGAAATAACAAATCTTTTCTGTTCACACATTCATTGCATTTCTCAAGTATTTGTCTTAATGATGAAAATTAAGGCACTTATTAAACTTTTTCACATTAATGAAGTTTAACAAGTTTTACTGTATAGAGTTGGGGATCTAGCTAAGTTTTTAGAGAGATTTGCCTAACTTGTGAAAAAGTCCTAGATTTGTTCCCTGTTTCTCTATAAATCACCAGATGTGAAGAATGTGTGGAATTCCAACACATGGGTCATAGAGGCAGGCAGATATTTATCTCTAGTTTCATAGGAATCGTCCAGGAAACTTGGACTTCAAGAAATTTCTTTTAAATTATAATTATGTTTGAAACTATTTCAAAGGTAAGGCAACAATGTAGAAATCTCAGACTATACACTTACAAATGAAATATTTAGGCTTGATTTTGCAACTCTGTGTACCATATTGGTGATTTCAGTGCAATGTGAAGGGAGGATTATGCCTGAATTTGCAAAAGTTCCTTATATTTCATCAATAAAAGTTGTATGAAGGATTTTTTTCTTTTCTTATTTTTTCATTGTTCTTGTGTGTGTGTGTGTGTGTGTGTGTGTGGTGTGTGTGTGTGAAGGTTTTTTATGGTGTACTATGTCATTTCTAAAATTCTCTTTCTGGCAAATACAAAAAATAGTAACTTAGATGTTAGGATATTTAATTCCGTCACTTGAATCCAGAAGTTGTCTCTAATTTGTTGATCTTAATATATGAGGATGAAGTAACTGAATGAATCAGCTGTTAAATCATTTGAATGAAATCTATGCATAGCTACATACAGTAAATTAAGGGTTCTTAAATACTTTAATATGTAATGTCTGCAAATCAGACAGAAGAACACACAATTCTCATGCATAAATTATGCACAAATGTAAGTTTATCTAAATTAATGTCTGATTAATAATTTACAATGATATTCATATCAACTATTAATACTGATTAAAATATATATTCCATATTCTTTCCTCGAGTTAAAATGAGTCATCTGTTTTCTGCATGAATATTATCAGTTACTGCCTAATGATAATAGTTTCAATTGAAATGTTATATATGTCTCTGGAACAAGACAGTTATGATATAAAATAAATACAAAAATATATCATAATTTGTATATTTCTGCATTTTATTTACTTTATATTAAACAATGTTATGCTAAGTGAGTAAATATTTAGTTTTTTCATCTCTTAACTATTCTTTTGAATACATTTTAAACTGAGAATAAAAAGAACTAATTCAATTTGATTAGATTGGAAAATTTATTTACACAAAAGTTTCTTCTAGGAGTTAGGAATGTCTTGCTTAAATTATTTATTAGATCAAACAACATATAAAATCATACTGGCAGAACAAAGAAACCATCAGAACTCCAATTGTACATGACAAAATATACTTCTATTATGGAAAAAATGAATCTTAGAATATTTGTAAGATTAATTTTCTTTTTTTTTTTTTTTTTTTTTTTTTTTTGTTTTTCGAGACAGGTTTCTCTAACGTGTCCTGAACACTCTGTACAGCTGGCTCGAACTCAGAAATCTGCCTGCTCTCTCCAAGTGGGATTAAAGGCGTCACCCGTAAATTAATTTCATTGCGTGAATGGAAACCAAAAAGACACTCTACAAATTCTGCTATTTATGTTTTATGATCATGGACAAATCATGCAACTTTGCCTGATTATTTGAAATAAACATAGCAAAAAATATACTTCTCACATGTAGGGTGAAAATTAAATAACTTATATGACATGCCAATCCCTAAAAAGATATAAATTTTTCATTTTATATCTTTTTTTTTCACTTCATAACGTAATTTTACTTAAATTTTTGTTACAATATATTTTGATATTTTTCTTTTCCTTTAACATCTCCCCAGAGAACCTCTCCATCTCCATTTCTTGTTACATAACTTGATGTTCTTTATCTTGATTTTTCTCTCTAATAAAAATTAAAAAAGCAAGAAAATAGAAGAGTAAAGAAAGATAAAGCAAAAACAAAACATAGATGACAGCCAAAAAACAACAATAACAACAACAAACACCACCACCACACCAACAACAAAATAAAACCAGAAAGCAGACACTAAAACATGGAGTCCATCTTGTATTGGTCAACTACTTCTGAGCATGGGTCTGGCCTGGAGTATGGTTAATATAGCCAATGACACTCTATTAGAGATACTGGTTATCACTTTCTACCAGATATCAATTGTAAATACCTTTTTGATTGGGCTTAGGATATTCCTCTTCCTTTACTCCGTGCAGGTAGTCTGCCTTGTTTGAACTTGTGCAAGGATTAAGTCCTCAGTCATATTTGTTTGGGATTTACATGAGCCTCAGTGATGTCTATAAAAGATAGTTTCTTTGTACCCATATTACATTGATGCTTAACAATCTTCTGCCACATTTTCAGAGTAGATCCTTTGTCCTAAAAGGGAAGAGTTGGGTAAGGACATACCATTTAGAGCAAGGGTTCCAAAGTCAGATGAATTTATTTCCCCTGAAGAAGATAGAATGTATCATCAGAGCAGAAGAAATAAAAATAGATATTGAAATAAATCTTTAGCAATCCAGGTGTTGGTCATTCTATGAGCTATATGCTGGCAAGGGATTCAGAACGCAGGAGAGCAAGGAAATTTGAGTAACATACTCATTGATATTTTAGAGAAAGATAATTACAAATTTGACTATAGAGTCTTCACCTTTCTTGTACAAATCATATTGAATGTTTTAAGTTGATACTAGTTTTAATTACTTTACAGTAAAAACATTGAATTACCAAAAGTTAGCAGTGGGATAAGGTGGTAGCTGTTGGGATTCTTGAACTAAAATGAATGGTCTTCCCACTTAGTTACACACTTTCATGATTATAATATTTGGGGAAATTGCATGGTCTTTGTAATGCATATTATTCAGTACATATTAACATGAATTTCAATCCTGTATTGGCAATATGAAAATAAAGTTAAGTAAGATTCATTGTAGCTGACTAGAATGACAGCAATGTAGTAGTCATTCTATAATTGTGAATAGTTTCTCATTAGTCTGTCACTTGCTGGAGCTGATAAGACAAATCTCATTATATGTAAATCTGCATGAGCAGAACCTTTGAGTGTTTAAGTATAAAAAATATAATGACTAACCGAAAATGAGATAAGAATGCACTATAAATTACTTATTGAAATTACTTCCTAAAAATGACATGCCTATTAAAGTCCCTATTGTTGTCCCTAAGAGCTGACCTTCATAATGGTGACTTATCCAGATTATATTCAGTGGATAGTCATCAAATATGTATTATTGCATAAATGTAAACAATGAACTTAGCTTCTTAGCTTCTCAAGTATATTGGTAAACACATTATTCCATGGTATAATCACATTTTCTAATCCTTACAATAACTAACAGTATCATTAAAAAGCACAGGACCATAACAACTGAGACAATTGTAATGTGATCATTGGTAGTTATTCCCTGCACTACCTTTTACATTTTAATTAACCTGAATTCTTCCTGTTCTTTCAGTCTATATCTGACTTGTCTTAGAACAATCACTATTAACTTTCAAATTTTCTGTTTTTTACAATTAATTTCTTTTTTATTTTGTCATTGATTTAAAAAAATGTAGACAAAGAAAATATATATTGTCCCAGTAAAATGACTTAACTGGTTTAGTTTAATACAACCCTTCTAGAAAACTAAAAATGTGAGCTTTATTCATGGAATGCATGGAGCAGGAGAAGAAAACTGACTCCCATTAGTCGCTTTCTGATTACAAATCCTACACACTGTGGCAAATATGCAATACCTCCTACAACATAAATAAATATATCTAAAACCCTTAAATACTTTATACACTTTTTTCTTAGATGTGATTACCACATTTATTTCTTAAGAGTAAAACTTTGGTTGGTGTATATATATATATATATCATATATGAAAGTTTATTTACTTGGATTAAATTTGAATGAAGCACCAATGCCTAAGTAAATGGATTCAAGCTACTCTAAATGACCTCCTCTTCAGAAGAGGTCTAAAGAACTTTAATAACCATAGAATCAAAAAAGAGAAATTCATACAGTCAACAAATACATTAGTTGGGAATACAAAATCAGATCTGGCAAAACAAGGGTATCTTTGTTTCACAGTTCTAGTATACTTAGTTTAGTTTAACAGTCGCCTAACCCTAATTCTTTGTGTAACCTCCCTGTAATAAGAATTTATGCCAGTAACAAAGGTAATAATTAAATGAAAGCTCAAGAAAATTTGGACTCCTCCAATTAATATTTTACCTATTCTAAATCATGATGTAAAAGTCAAGTAAGCTCTACATGTTCTCTATTATAGATATGACTTCATTTGAGAACATATCTTTTATATTCTGATACTATGTAATCAATTATTACTATAACATCACTGGAGTGCCTCCTGTAAATATATTCTTTCATGTGTTTTCTGTATCACTGTAATATTCAGTATAGAAACATTTTAAGCATTTCAATAGCACATTCCAATGACTAAGTATTACATTATTCCCAAGCTTGTGAATTGATTAAAATGTCTGTTGAGCCTTAGTCACCATTAACATTTATAAATAAAAGCACAGATATTATGGGACTTGGTTCAAACCTACATTTTTAAATTAGATATTTCCATAGGATTGAATATTCTATTTTTCTATCTGTAAAACATTGTCTAACCTTTATTAACCCTTAGGCAAATGCACGATAAATCTAATGTTTCTCAGAAAACATATTTTCTTAATGTGAAAGTTCAAACTGTTATCGTAAACTAAAGAGCACCATCTGAAACCTGATAAGAGTAACATTGTTAAGACACCACATACTTGCATCATAGAACACTGATAAAGTAATCTGATACTCACCTGGAAGCTCCCAATTGGCTAGGTTTCATAGTGCTTGAAGGTGTCCAGTGTATATTCCTGGAGAAATAAAGTAATCTCATTTAGCTGTTAGCTGTGAGCTGCAGGACATGCTCACAGGAATAATAGTGGCACAAAGGTCGTAGGAGAAATCAACCATTTTCTGATTGGATTTAAGTTCTCCTCAACAAGGTGAAAGGCATATTTGACATCAATACAGGGACTCCTAACTTGTAACTACATACTGCATATGACAAAGCCCTTAAGGGAGTATCTGTATTTATTTATCTAATAAAGAGGCATAGAGTTAAACCAACTTCTACTGACTTATTGTGTATATTAGTTTATTTGCCAGGCCTCTTCAGAAAAGTTAATTTTGTAATGGATGATGATTAACATAGACTAGTTTCAGACAACTGTTCAATGTGCAGAGAAAAAAAAAAAAAAGACTGAAGTCCTTCTTGCTCTAAATGAAGCAGTCATAACGCACACCCATCTCTCAAGTCCCAGGTATCAACAGAGATGATTTTAAAAGCCAGAGGTAGTAGGTGGCTAAAGTATAATAGTGTTTTCAGTGCCCAGTGTGCCAGTTGAATATATGAACTCACAGTAGTTGCATAGTACAAACAAGACAAGTGAAAGCTATAATCAGACGTATACCCTCATGGAGAACAGATGTAGGGACAAAAGTCTACATAATCAGGAAACTAATGGCAGCTGATAGCTAGTGGAAAAGGGAGAGTAATTCTTTTTAAGAGTTTGGTTACTATTGGGTTAACTCATTCCAGTAAATGGTCACATGTTTAAGAGTATATTGGAAACTCCAATTGTATTTGATGAAGTTAAGACACTTAAAACAAAAATGGGAATCGTGAAAGTTGTGTGATTAGATAGAGTTGTAAGGGGTCTGGGAGGGGCTAAAGGAAAAGGTGCATTATAAAAGACATACAAAATTCAAACACAAATAATAGAAAATGTGGGAGAAATTCTAATAATATTAACTTGAACATTTTAGTACAAAGGTAAGTAAATATTCAGTATTTATAGCACTGATTATTGTCATTGTATGGTAGAATGTGCTTCTGAGATGTGTTCCACAAATCAGAAGTCAAGAATGTCTGAACATTAAAGAAAACATGAAAAAATCCCTGAAGTTTTATATATACACACACAAACAAACTCAAGGGTAAGTTTAAATCTGTAGTTGGCTGTCCTCAAGGCTCTACCTATGAATAAAGGAAAGGGCAATCTCTAAACAAGTTAATACCTTGACCAATATGGCTTTAATGACCACAGGCAGTGCTGTGCATCACACTGGGATCCAAATTGGTAGTCATAGGAGACTGCTGTGCACTGGTGTGGTACTCCCTGAGGCTAAAACCAATCAGCAGCCAAGCCATTTTCTACCCCCATGAAGTCTGTAAGTGGTTTCCAGTGGTAACCTCTTTTAGAGCATACTTGAATAATCTAATTTAGAGTTTCACATGTGGGACAAGTGATGGATACATTACAGACTAACTGTCACTGCTCCTACAATTGGGAAAGAAGCACGCTCATGTTGTATTTAGCTCATAATACAGTTTTAAAAAGCAGTAGTACATAATGCTATTTCATATGATTCATATATAAAAATCTGTCTTACAATTAATTTTAAGACAGAGTATCATGTTATCACAAAGTTGAAACTATCCGTGAACTTATTATCTAGAAAAAGATGACCTTCAATTTATGGTCCTTCTTCTCTATCTCTTAATCTCTGGGATTAAAAGCATGCCCGGACCATGATGGTTTAACATGACTCATGATCAAACCTAGAGTTTCTAGCACACTAGAAAAGCATTGGAATAAAACCCCAGCCCACAAAAGCGTCTCATTACTCTAAAGATGAGTTTACTGTCATGGCTTTTTAAAAGCATAAGAGCAAATCTATCCTATAGTTGTAACCACTGAAAATTCAAAATCTACAGTTTATTTTTCATGTATGAAACTTGACTCCTTGTATCTGAATTGTAAAATACTGGAGAAAACATCTTAGAATTTTTTCCATTGTACCCAATAGATACAGATTTGTCCTTCAGTAAATACATACTACTTATTCAAATGTATGTAAAAGATGACACAGGGAAACTTTTAAGGGATTAATGTTTCGTTTTCAATGGATTCCTTATGCCAGCACGCCTGTATGAATAGTGAGGGAAATACTTATTTCAACTCGTTCAAAATGATCAATTGCTTTTAAAAACAGAAATCTATTTAGATATATTTATTTTATTGGTATGAGATTGTAGACTTCAAATTAATACATCATGTGTGTGCCTCATCTTTGTAGATGTCAGAAAAGGAAGTTGAATCCTGGAGCTAGACTTTTGGGTAGTTGTGAGCCTCTACCGAGGTTCTGGGAACTGGACCTGGGTTTGTTGCATGAAGAAGTGTTCTTTACCACTAAACCATTTATCTGTCCCCTAAAGATGATTGAACTTTTGAACTAATAGGGTTCTTAAAACAAGTACTGTGCTGTAAATTTCAAATACCTAACTTTACAAATTACATAGGAGAACTTAATAATTTAAAGGAAAAAAATAAGATTTTTTGTCTCCAGAGGGGAAAGAAACCAACATTTTTTTTTTTAAATATTGTATGCCCTTTAAAAGTAGCCTGTTCATCAAGTTTGGCAAATTACTTACTATTCCAACGTTACAGTCCTATTTATCTCCAAAGTTGAAATCATGCAATTGCACAAGTTATTTGCCAAGGGAGACGGTTTTCTCCAACCACAGAATACAGAATGGGATTAATTATTTCATGGAGGGATTGGCAGTTTCAGCACATTAAATGCACTTTGCCTTCTGGATCATGGTTAAAAGAGGCATATTGGATGATACAGTTCTCATTGAATACCTAACTAATATGTTATGATCATTGTTCATTCACATTATTGGCCAATATTTATTAGTTTACATGCTCTGGATTATTATTATTTTAGTGAATTGAGTCAGGATATTAATTTTGCTTAATTTGCATTTTTCACAATGGTTCATAGAATATTATTATGTGCCAATTGACTACTTGTATATTATGTTGGAGAAATATCTCTACACATCTTTTACTATTTCTTTTACATTTGAGTTATCTGTTGCAACAGTTGTTTTACATGATAGATACTCCTTGCAGTCACACAGTTTGTGAATGTTTTTTTTATCTTTCTATTTTACTGATGAGTCATCTCAAGACTAGAATTTTGATGAACAAGGAGTTCATACACTTCTTTATGTTTGTGTCTTGTTGTTATACCGAAAACAAGAACAATTCAATGCCAAACAATAACCTTATTTCTATTCTTACCCTACAATTTTATTACTTTTTTGTTCCAAGGTCTTATCTCTTTGACTGTTTTCTCTTCTCTTTTAAATACATTACGTAACTGTAACAACATGTTTTGCACACAGATAGACCTTTGCTTCACTTTTGAAGAAAGATATCATTAGGAGAAGGGAGTAGAATAAGATAGGGCAATTAGGGTTCAAACATCTAAAACGCAATAACTGTGATTATGAAGTTACTAAAGAACTAATAAAAAAGGAGATTCCTTTATTTAATTATTCTTAAACCTTTGAGAGAAATCATAATTCTCATATATTAAAATGCAGATACTAAGATTTCAATTGAATTTAGTGTTCTAGATAATGATTTAATACAGATACCATGTGATCTGTATCACTGAACATCTTTATGGTTTCAAGAAATTATACATTGCATCTTCTACGTCTTTCTCTCATCATAGCATATTATATGTTTTATTATATTATTATACTGTGATCCCTTAGTAACCTTAATGTTATACTATATTACTGCATTGTTATCACTTAGAAATCTGTTTTGTTGTTTTATCAGAAATAGAAAAAGAGTAGATCTGGATAGAGGGGAAATATGGAGGAATTGGAAGGAGTACAGGGAAAAAAAATTATAAAGATATATTTATGTGAAAAAAATGGTCTAGTTTCAATAAATAAAAAATAAATATTGTTTCAGATAATCTGGATTTATGTCACTTTTATATTAACTTAATGATTTACTAGATATTTCAGAAATACAATTTTTAGTAGTATCTTTTTTTTAATTCACTTTACATCTCAATCCTTTTCCCCCTCCAGGTCACTCTCTTCCACAATCACTCCCCGTACCCCTCTCCCTGTTTCCTCAGAGAAGGTGGGGGCTCCCCTGCATATCCCCCAACTCTGCACATCCACTTGCTGCTGGGCTAGTCACATCCTCTCCCACTGTGGCAAGACAAGGCAGCCCACCTAGAAGGACATATCCCACTTACAGGCATCAGCTTTAGTGATAGTCTCCACTCCAGATGGTCTGGACCCACCTGATGACCAACCTGAACATCTGCTATACCAATGCAGGGAGGTCCATGTATAACCCTTGGATGTTCTTTGGTTGGTAACTCAGTCTCTGAGAGCCTGGAGAATCCAGGTTAGTTGAATCTGTTGTTCTTCTTGTTCTATCTTCTTCAGGACCCACAATCCTTCCTCCTACTCTACAATAAGAGTTGACAAGCTCCATCCACTGTTTGTCTCTGGGTATCAGCATCCATCTGACTGAGCTTCTGGGTGGAGCCTCTCAGGGGACAGTCATATAGACTCTGTCTCCAAGAATAACAGCATTATTAATAGTGTCAGGGATTAGTGCTTGCCCATGGAATTGGTCTCAAGTTGGGCTAGTTATTCATCACCATTCCCTCAGTCTCTGCTCCATCCTCCCTCTCTAAACTTCTTATAGAATGTATAAATTTGGGTGGAAAGTTTGGTGGGTGGGTTGGTGTTCCTGTTTTTGTGAGACTACAAGAGTTGGCTTTTTCAAGCACGTCACTGTCATTGAGTCTTAGGCACCTCCATTTATCCCAGGTCTCTGCCTCTTGCTGGAGATGCTCCCATGTCCCCATAGCTGTCAATTGTAGATTTCCATTTATTCTAATGGCCAGCTGGCCATTCCTTCTGTCTCTTTTCACACCTAATTTTAAACTCCTCCCCATCTACTCTTCCTCCCAGTTTAACTCTTATAACTATTTAGTCCCCCTTCTAATTGTGATTCAAGCATCCTCCTTTGTGCCTTTTTGTCTTGTTTAGCTTCTTGGGTCTGTAAAGTGTGGCATGGGTATCCCATATTTTATGGCTAATAAGCGTGTATAAGTGAGTACTTTCAATGCATGTAATATTTGGACTGGGTTACCTAACCCTGGATGATATTCTCAAGTTCTAACCATTTGCCTGAAAAAAACATGATATCTTTGTTTTTAATTGCTGAATAGTATTTCATTGTGTAAAGTGTTGTTTCCCTAATTTCTTTCTTAGACCATTTGCATAAAGAAGGGCTACTGATTCATTTGAGTTAATTTTGTATCCAGCCACTTTGCCAAAGGTGTTTTATCAGCTGCAGGGGTTCTATGGTAGAATTTTTGTTGTCCCTTATGTATACTCTCAAATCACCTCAAATAGTACATTGACTTCTTCCCTTTCAATTTTTATCACCTTGATCTTCTTTAATTTTCTTATTGCTCTGGCTAGAATGTCAAGTACTATATTGAATAGATAAGAAGACAGTGGGCAGCCTTGTCTCATCCCTGATTTTAGTGGAATTGCTTTAAGTTTATTTCCATTTGGTTCATCTTGGCTATTGGCTTGCTCTATATTGCTTCAATTATATTTATGTATGTGCCTTGTATCCATGATCTCTCTAATACTTTTAACATGAAGGGGTATTAGTTTTAGTCAAAGGCTTTTTTCAACATCTAATGAGGTGATAATGTGATTTCTTCTATTTGTTATATAGTGGATTTTGTTGATGGATTTTCATATATTGAAACATCCTTGTAGGCCTGGGATTAGGCCTACTTGATCATGGTGGATGAAGTTTTTGATATGTTCCTGGAATCTGCCAGTATTTAATTTAATATTCCTGCCTTAGTGCTCATAAGAGAAACTGGTATAAAGTCTCTTTGTTGAGTCTCTCTGTGGTTTAGGTATTGGAGTGACAATGGCTTTATAGAATGAGTTTGGTAGTTTTCTTCTATTTTTATTTCATAGAGTAATTTTAGGAATATTGACTTTAGCTCTTTTTAGAAAGGCTGATAGAATTCTGCACTAAAACTGTCTGGTCCTCGGAATTTTTTTTTTTTTTTTTTTTTTTTTTTTTGGCAGGGGGAAGACTCTTGATGACTGCTTTTATTTTTTTTTAGGGGTTATAGGAAATAGTTCAGCTGATCTTAATTTGATGGTCAAAGTAGCATCTGTCTAGGAAATCATCTATTTCGTTAATATTTTCCAACTTTGTGAAGTATAGACTTTTGAAGTAAGACCTAATGATTCTTTGAATTTCCTCATTGTCTGTTTTTATGTTTTCATTTCTGATTTTGTTTATTTTCATACTGTCTCTCTGTCTTTTGGTTAGGCTGGCTAAGGTTTTGCCTATCTTAATGATTTTTTTTAAAGAACTAACTCTTGGTTTTCTTCATTCTTTGTGTTGTTTTCTTTGTTTCTGGTTGAATTCAGCCCTGACTTAGATTATTCCTGGGTTCCTTCTTCTCTTTATTGTGCTTCCTTCTTTTTCTCTAGATCTTTCAGATATACTTTCATCCTTCTGTTATGAGAAATCTCAAATTTCTTTATGGAGGCACTTGATGTTATCTTCTCCCATATCAAATTAGTTACTGAGCACTGGATTCCATGTTTTCTTTCTTTGACACACTCTCTACTCTACATTTTCTTTGAGTTATTATAAATGTTATTATTCCTATTTATGATTATTTCAGTTTCTTCTTTAATGGTTTAAACATTTTTACATATTTGATCTAATATAAAATGTATAATATAAATAGATTTATGAATTAGAAACTCTGGCATCCTTTGATTACCTTTACTCCATTTTAAAAATAAACTGAGCTCTTCTATAATTTCTCATTTTTTCACAATTTTATAAAAATAAATATGTAAAATGATATAATATTACAATCATAGAAGTGTTGACTTTTTATTACTACTTATTGTTTATCTGTTGAATTCATAGTTTAGTTTAACTTTTCCATGTTTTCCAGTAAGGGCCTAAATGCTAATCTACTATGACACAGATCTCCAAGGTTTGGACAAAGTGATATTTTGGACCATTATGTCAAGGCTAGAAAACTGTATATACTCTATGCATATATATATATATGTGTGTGTGTGTGTGTGTGTGTGTGTGTGTGTGTGTGTGTGTGTGTTTATGCACATGAATGTTTAGGCTATGGGCATATGTACATTGGAAAATGTGTGCTTGTGTGTGTATGTATATGTGGGCTGGATAACATGTTTGTTACTCAGTCATGGTAGTAAATCTGTCTTTGCTTTACTTCTTGTTTATATGTTTTAAGTATTAGAAATTAATTGTCAGGGTATGCCAGAAATTCATATGTTCCTTTCTTTTTCTTTTTTTTTAATTTATTTAGTTATTTAAATCACATCATAATTTACTTATTCACACAGGGGTTATAAATACAAAAAGGCAGGATGTGGGGAAGGGAATGACACTGGAACATAGGTGTTCAGCGGAGTACAGATACCTTTCCGAACAGGGTATCAGCTGGGTGTAGGTTCAGGGAACAGGTCACTATGATTCTGCCTATGATTCACTTGTCCTTATCTAAGTTGGTACTGTCCACTGAGGCTACCTATTTATAATACCTATGACTACTCAGGCTGGTAAATTTCCACAGAAGCTGCCTGTTTACAATAGCTTATAGCCATCTGTTTCAGTGTTTTTCTACAGAGACCCAAGACTTTGTGTTAGCATGTATGTATGTCAGGACTATTGCTGATTTTAGGCAGAGCTGCCCCTGACATTTCCTCCCTTCTCTAAGTATAGAAGGGCCTTGGTGATTCTATTCTTGCGAAGGCAGGGATAGAGGCCTGACAGGTCCTAGGAGACAGCTAATTTTCACGTTCCATGCTAGATGTTGTCATTGTTGGTGTCCAAAACTACTTTAAAATACAGGGAAATAGCTAGGAATGGGACAGATCAGAACAGTGAAGATACTTTTCTTCTCAGAAATATTTTGTTACTTTTCTCCACTAAATAAACAAGATTAAATTCATTTCCAGAATTACGGAACTGAATTTGAATATTTTTGTCAGTTGTAACATCATTATTATAAATGAGAAAACAATTGTGGGATTTCTTCAGATCCCATAATGTGTTTATTGTTATTCCAATATTGGTATCTTTTGTTTTGATAAATATGCTGAACATGCTCTCATTTCTCGAATAATATATTGGAATACCTTAATTGAAAAATATTTCTAGAATTATATGAGGACTCTCTATTCTACCACAGTTGTCCACATCATAACACTTATATGACAGGACAATTTTTTCGATTTCTATTAGAATATATTTCAGTTTATTTTAAGGAAACAGAAGGAGAGAACATCTGAAATGTAAAAAAAAATTTCCAATAAAAAAAAAAAAAAAGAATTCACCAAAAAAAAAAGATCCTTAAATATTGTGTCTTCTATTTTACTACTTTATTTAACCACTAAGCAGGTTTCCTAAATTATTGCAATTTTAAATAATTACTACAAATTGTGAAGAACCTCAGATATGTGTGTTGTCACTTTAATGTGTATGGGAAGTTACATATTCAGTTAATAAAAACAAGAATATTTAAATATATATAAATGTGGGTATCTATAATTAGCGTGCAGAATGTTATAACATACATGATATTAAAGGTTCAACATTTTCAAATAGCCAGTATGATTCTCCCCTTCTTTATTTCTAAAACATTTTTTAAAAGTAGTTAGTGAATTCTACCTCTTTAAACAAATGAAATCCCTGCAATCTAGTTACATTAACAGTATGACCTAAACATGGCCATATAATACAGCTTTCCAGAACTTATTAATCTTGCATAACTGAAAGTTTATACTCATAAATTAGATCCTTTGCCCTTAACTCAGACCTCACAACCACCACCTAGGAGAATGACTAATTTTATTTCTCACAAAAATGACATTGTGAGTTCATTGTGTTTACCTCTGCTTAGTACATCTTCTCAGTTCAATCACACAGCTGGATATTGCAGCAGTTACAGTACTTTCCAGACTCATTAAAGCCAGGGATATGGTTTAGCAACATGCTTCCCAACATCACATATATTTAAAAAACTATTTTCATCATGCCAAATATGAGATGATCTGTTGTTATTTTAATTAGTACTTCTGCTTTGAATAATGATGTTAAGAATTTCAAAAATGTTTATATATATATATATATAGTGTGTGTGTGTGTGTGTGTGTGTCTTTCTTAGAGTAAAAATTTTAAGCTTCATGGTTTCCTTTGCAATTTAGTTGTAGATTCAACTTTTATTTTATTAACCTCTTATCAAACACTTGATGAGTAAATATTTTCTCCTATCTCATTAGCTGGCTTTTTGTTCCATAGACTTTTTCCCTTTATGTGTTCAATTTTATCTCAGTATTATCTGTCTTTGAGCTTTATACTTTTAGGTCTTTAGTTTAAGTCATTAATGTGTTTCCAGTAGATTTTTATGTGTGCTGTGAAAAAAGAGGTTTAATTTATTCTTTTGAGTGTGAATATCTTGTTATCCAGCATTGTTTGTTAAGATTATTGTCTTTAATGTATATGCTTGATATTTTTGATAAAGCTCTGTTTATTCTCCTTGTGAAGTTATCTTCATTCTGATATATACTTTTTCTCACGAGATATCATGTAAATCTATCAAATGATAAGTATTTTCTTTATTCATACCCTTAATGAAGAACACTTTCTTTGATTATTTTAATGGATTCTACAACCAACTTGATTTTTAGTTAAAACCCATTTGTCATTCTTTCTTCAATAACAGCTGTGTGTTTTGGTTTGATGGGTCATTTAAGAGTGACTGCAGCACAAGAGATTTAACTTCATCATTAACCTATAGTTGAGTTTTGTTGCAGAGATTTGGTTACTGAAAGCGGGAACCAAGAAAGCATATTCTGTTGCAGACTCTATCTTACTTGTTTTTAGATCTTGTTACCTTCTTTGTTCTGGTATATGTTACAACCAGCAATACATTGTGCCTTGCCTCAGGGATGAAGTAATGGTCTCAACTGACTACTGTTCCTGAAAACAACATGCTAAACATAATCTTATCTCTCACATTTCTGTTAGTATTTTGAAGAGACCACAGAATCTTAAATAGTACCTGTGTTTTCATTCCCCTTAAATGATTTTCTTTCCCTGTCCAGCTCCTGTTATATTTTCTTGTGTCATCTCCTAGAAGCACTTCTTCCTGCCTTAAATCATTTCCATACCATCTGCATAACATATAATTTTGCAGAGAAAATGATATAGACATTAATTCTTTTGCTTATGAAATGCAAGGGTCTCAATAATTAACAAGGCCATCCTATCACTGCTGAAAGCTTGCTCATAAATTTGGTGTTTCTTCTTACCTTTTTCTGAAGACTCTTCAATGAAGTATACACTTTAAACATTCTTAAAAGGAGAATATAATCTTATCGAAACAAGCAGAAAAGAGATTTGATATTTCCAATCTTGAAGCTTTCAAGAAAATACTTTAAATCCTGATATAAGATCAAATCCAATTTTCTATACATTGGCACACATAATTTAAATATATCATATTCCTCTCTTGGTCAAAAAGTATGCTACATTAATTTGTAAGTGATATGGCATTTAATTCCTAAGAGATTAACTCATCAATGTTTAATACCTTGGATTACTTTCTCAGTAGAAATTTGGTTTGGTTAATGACATAAATCATGCACAAAGAAATTAAGTAATTTAAAATCAATTACAAGGAAGAACACGTTCTGAATTAAAAGTAATTGTAATTAACTAAATGCTTAGCCATTGTAGCCCATCTGGATTATTTTGGAAATATTTACATTTCAATAGTATCTAAAATTTTATACATTATGTGCTTAAAATTTTAAACATTTTATTTGATTGCAATACTATAAAAGTTTGATTTATAAGGATTTTTTTTTTTACATTAAGTATAATTATTTTGACTTACTCTGTTTGTTAAAGTTATTTTCAGATATATGCATTCATGGGAGAAGCACAGATTAGTAGGTACATGTCTAGGATAAACTATTATTGTCAAAATTACTTAGATCCATTACATGATTCATAAAATATTTAAAGTAATATGATGAAATTTTATAAACAACAGCCTCATGACCTCAATTACACCAAGCCAAGCTAAGAAGTGTTTCCATAGTGATATTTACCTGTAAATGGAATTTAATATTTGCATAAGTATTTGTTTTATGGTTTTCAATGTAATCAACCTGCTTACAGATTGTAAAATCTTGATTTTCTATTTGTTAACTAAAATAACTCCTAATGAATAGGCAAAAGAGATGCATTTATTTATCTTTCCTAGCTAACTTCAGCTACTTCTGACAATTATTACTACACTTATTAACAAATAATTTTAGGTACTAACACTTTTCTCTACTGCACACTTTGTTTAAAACAGAATGACAAAGATACAGAGAATATTTGCTCCAGAAAGCTCAGGTCCTTTTCTCAGGTATACTGCTAGTCATTAATCTCGATTATTGTTATATTCATTTATTGAATGACTGGTACAATATAATTAGCAAGATAGATCTATTAGAGAAAAAAATAACCAACTAGCCTGAAATAGAGCTCCCATATCCAAGTAATCAAAACAATCAAAAAGCCTCTCTATGTTTATTTGGTAAATATCACAAAACGCACTGGCGCTCCCTCCCACACTTTACCCTTCCCCTCTATAGTTGTCATACATTCTAGCACCTAGTGGTACCTAGAAATACAACAAATGAAAGTTACGACATTTGTTTCTAATTGTTCTGTGTGGGTGTCTGCTTGTTTTGTTTCCTTTTCTGAAAACTCACATATATCTGGTACATTCAATTCTATGAACAATCCCTACTTCCATGCAAGCAAGGTTGGTGCCTGAAGTAAAGAATTAACCATAGTTGGTGAAGGCACATTGTTACAAACAAAGGTAAATAAAATGAACAAATTTAATTCCTCAAAAGCATAAAATACTTCTCTAGGCACACAATAAATGGATTAAGTGGACCTTGGATACATGTAGGTGGGCTATAAAAATGAGTTTTAGTGAATAGAATGTGATCATTAGTTGTATAAAATAGCTAATTAAGAGAAATTATACATATATGTATATACAGCAATATACACACATATATATGCATATATGTATATGTAAACATTTTGTAGTTTATCCAATAATATTTTATAAAGAGATAAATGATTCAATGATTCAGTTTATTTGTATTTTAATTTTAGATGCAATTTATCAATAATTGAATATAACTGGAGAGCCTCTGGTCTAGGCTTTTATTGTGAAGTAATTAATTCAATCTAATTAGAACATATTCATCATTGTATACACCTATCAGTATTTGTTTGTGAAGAACATTTAAAGTCTATATTTTAGCACATTTGAAGTATGTAAAACTGGTTTAATATGAAAATTTGTTATTGTAAATAATTTAACAGTATAAGCAAATAAATCAGAAATAGAACCCTGCACACACACACACACACACACACACACACACACACACACTGTAAAAACACCTCATTCATCTCAATTGTTGTCTCAGAGGCTTACAGCTGAATAAGCTCATCCTTTCTAGTTCTTTCTGAACTCAGGCTGGCTGGTTCAACTCAACTGCTCTAGCCCCACTGCTCCTGACTGATTTAATCGGACTTCTCTCATATTCTCACTGAATTTCACTTTTTGGCCTGAAACTAACTGTGGCCATGTATTTTAAATTTTGGATCCTTCTCATTATCTGGCTCATTCTGTCTTCACCTGGTTCTGGATTGTTTTCTCTGTCTGTTAAACTATCCTTGAAAAAACTGCTTCTGATTCATCCCCTGTCTCTCTGTCTATCTGTTTCTCTCTCTCTCTCTCTCTCTCTCTCTCTCTCTCTCTCTCTCTCTTTACCTCCCTCCCTCCCCCTCTTTCTGTCTCTGTCTCTCTGTCTCTGTCTCTATCTCTCTGTCTCTGTCTCTCTCTGTCTCTCTCTCTGTCTCTCTCTCTCTCTCTCTCTCTCTCTCTCTCTCTCTCTCTCTCTGTGTGTGTGTGTGTGTGTGTGTGTGTGTGTGTGTGTGTGTATGTGTGTGTGGTTATTTGTGTTTTCTAGAAATTTAATTCAGCAACATGGATGCTCTGGCAACTAACCACACACTTTTTATCTCTCTGGCAGGAATATAGACATGCCCTTTAATGCCCAAATATAGATAGGGTTATTTGTAGAAGGAAGCAACCATGTTGGACAGTCTAGTTGAAGGCCAGAAAAATCAGAGAAAGATTCAAAAGAATGAGTCAGAGATGTGATATGCTAGTTTCATGAGAATAGAAAAGAAGGAAACCCTACACAATACTTAGGAGCAGAGGGAAAATGAGAGAGAGAGAGAGAGAGAGAGAGAGAGAGAGAGAGAGAGAGAGAGAGAGAGAGAGATTTTTCAATGGAATTTCTAACAGTCAAAGAGAAATAGAAAACAGAACAATGTTTAACAGATGCTGTGGGAAATGACAGAGGGGCAAAAAAAAATAGGTGCTGATCAAAGGATGCAAAGATTTCTGTTGTTATTTGGAATGGAAGTGTTCCTCACAAGGGTTCATACTGTGGTGAGCTCAGAGCTGCTGGGTCTAATTATTCAATGTGATTTGCTTCTGAGGAAACTGACAAGGTATATTGGATTTTTACCTCTAATCTCTTCCTCTTCTTACATTGCATATAATCTTTTAGTTCTCTCTGTACATGCAAAGTCTGAAATGCCTCTTTCTGAACATGGTTATTGGTTTGAATAGTGTCATCAAAAATTTTATTTTCACCAGGCAGTGGTGGCACACGCCTTTAATCCTAGCACTTGGGAGGCAGAGGCAGGCAGATTTCTGAGTTTGAGGCCAGCCTGGTCTACAGAGTTAGTTCCAGGACAGCCAGGGCTATACAGAGAAACTCTGTCTCGAAAAAAAAACAAAAAAAAAATTTTTTTTCCCCTAGATAAGGCAAGCAAAGTTTTAAAATGTGGTGTCTTTTCCAACCTACACTTTCCGTACATATATTACCAACAATAATTTCTTCCGGGTCCCTGCTTTTCCTTCATCCTAAGATACAGATGAAACCTACTTATAAGAGAAGTAAAACAGAAAAGCCAGAGCTTGGATGACAGCTATCTAGCTGAGCCCACTCTAGACCCACTGAATAGCAGTTTTCAAGGAACTGAACCAGAATGTGTTTAAGACATATAAAAAGATACATGTTTTCAACATATAGAAAATATTAGTATTCAAGTCATATTTTCATATGTAAAATAGCTATGTTTGCCAGATATTTCCATATTACATGTTGCTAAATATATATATGAATGTATGTATGTATTTATTTATCTATTTATTTATTTAGAGACAAGACATCTTTATGCTTCACTGGGTGTCTGAGAACTCTCTATGTAGACCAAGCAGGTGATGAATTCATGGAGATCTGTCTATCTGTGTCTCACTGTATATGGGATTTAAGTTGTACATTATCCCTCTCAGCCTTATTATTTGATATTTATTAAAGCCAAAAAAATAGCTCTTTTTCTTTACCCATGATGACAAAAAAATACTATTGTCAAGAATACTCATCAATAGATAATTGAAAATGGTCTTAATCTGGCAATTCTGTCAGAGAGAAAAATCAAAAGCTGAAAATATTTACTGAAGAAATGCTTAATAAGGGATATTAAATATTTTTCTACAATGTATTTCACAACAGTAATAACTCGCAAATAAGTGAGAGCTTACCTTAGATGAATTGCTAATTGCTTTTTAAATTTTTAAGAGTTTTTTGAAATTATGAATGACTCCAAATTTCTAACTTCATCTTTCAAAATCTATATGCTGAATGGTATAAAATATAGAAAGCTTATGATAGTTCCAACTTGATGTTTAATTCTTACTGATCTCATTGGCTTGCAAATAATTATAACACTCAAATTTATATTTAATTTTATTTTGAATTAAATTAGAAGATTTTGAGCTAATGCATTCTTTTACGTTTAATTCTTACACAAATAAGACATTTAAGTGTGTGTGTGTGTGTGTGTGTGTGTGTGTGTGTCTATCTATGTATGTATGAAATTAGATAAGGTAAATCTCAAGGAGCCATCTTAGATTATCAATGACTAATATATATATATTACAGGTAGATTTTCGTTGTAGATTTATTTGAAAATAAATTTGTAATTCCAAATACTATGAAAATAAAATCACCTAAAGTGATGCATTATGTAAATTTATTGAAAAATAACCTTTGGTAGTCAGAAATAAGAACTTCAGAGGTTTCTCATCCTGAAATTATCCAGCTTGAATAAAATCAAGAAGCCCTTGAAGGCTATAATTACAGAAATCAAAATGCTGAAATCAATTTTATTCTATATTTGATAAATTCATGACTGCAGATGTGAAGAACTTTAATAATTCAAAACTTACGAATATGAAATTATGTCAACCTCATGAGAGTTGAACCACTGCAAAGGTTGAGTCTTCAAAGTCACTTCTTTGAACAAAATCTTTCCCAGAGGTAAGAAATTCCTGGGTGGATAAATCAAAATGGGAACTTTGAAAAAACTTTGTCTATAATATAACTCTGCATTGCTCAGAGAAAAAGATATTCTGTTTCCTGTGAAAATGGGGTTCTTTTACAGGGAATAATCTAGCTGATTTCAGTAACCAAGTTGCAGTACATTGTAAAGTTTTATTAGCAAGGCTTACTGGAATGAAATGTCTGGAAGGAAAGCCATATTGTTATTGTTCCTTCATCATAGTTCTGTTTCACATTAAAATGTAATTCTAGACTTTATATTCTATACAAATCTGATTACTATATCTATTTTAAATATTGAGACAAAACTCTATTCTTAAATGCATACAAATTGAAAACTTATTTTCTAAACAAAACGCAGATATCCTGGTAGGGATTATCTGTGTCAACCTACATGGTGTAACTCATAGATTAAAGAATTGTCTTCTAATGTTATGAGCTAAATCTTAAATTTCAGTAACTCTTAAACAATTTATCTAATGCCATGGGGAAAACAGTATTATTGAGTGCAAAATAAGAAATGTATTTTTAATATATTCATGGACCATCTAACTATTCATCTGTGTCTTACATAATTAAGACATGTCTTTAGAAACAGTATACTAATGACTGGTGCAAAACTACACGGTGATTGGCTAACTCTACAACTTGATAAAGACTCCTTTCTTGCCTGCGATGTAGCCTGGTCCTCCTATCCTGTTCATCCTTGTTTTCCAAGCTGAACATCTTCGCCATCACTAATTAAGGTCTGTCCCTTTAATTTTTCTGATTTCCATATGCAAAAATTCACCAACCAGGCAGTTTAATTGTTAATTAGCCAAACTTATTTTAATTCTTTGTTTTATTAAGAAAGATAGAATTGTATTTCTTCCCTCTATTCCCCTTTCTCCTTTCAATCCCTTCCATCTCTGCCTTCAACCCTTAGATCCCTCTCTAATCCATAGCCTTTCTTTAATTTTTAATTTTATTTAAATATATAATTAAAACTTGCTGAACCCAGTCAGTGTGGATTGTATGTATACAACAGCAGTGATAATCAAGTGGTAATGGATAAACAACTAAAGGGACTCATTCCTGAGGAAATCAAAACCCTTCTTGTCTTCATCAGGGTTTTTATTCCTGAACAAAACATCATGACCAAGAAGTAAGTTGGGGAGTAAAGGGTTTATTCAGCTCACACTTCCACATTGCTGTCCACCACCAAAGGAAGTCAGGACTGGAACTCAAGCAGATCAGGAAACAGGAGCTGATGCAGAGGCCATGGAGGGATGTTACTTACTGACTTGCTTCCCCTGCCTTGCTCAGCTTGCTTTCTTATAGAACCCAGGACTACCAGCCCAGGGATGGCACCATCCCAAATGGGCCCTCCAACCCCTGATCATTAATTGAGAAAATGCCTTACAGCTGGATCTGTAAATGGAGGCATTTCCTCAAGGGAAGCTTCTTTCTCTGTGATAACTCAAGCTTTGACCCAAATAAACAGCCAGTACACCTCCCAAAATTCCTTTGTTTCCTGTAACTGCTGGCCTAGGGATAGATGGAGTTGAATGATCATTTCCCTTTCTTTTAGAGTATATATGTTTTTGTTTTACTTGCACAAGTCATATTTAGAAAGTCATGCTTTTGAGAAACCATAGAGTAAGTTTCTATGTCATTTCTAGGGATCCCAGTCCACAACAGATTTCCTGGTCTTGTAGCTTTTAGAAACCTTTCCACACCATCATAGCAATTTACACAAGTATACTGGCTTCATATTAAACTTCAATAATGAGAACTGTAAAAATAAATTCAGATTAAAAACTTTCTAGTGTCTACAAGGTATTAGAAAGTAATTATTAAAGAAAACTGAGAGACGTTCTGTATAATTCATGTGTTCTATAGCATTGACCCAAGGTATCATTCTCCCCTCTTAGGTTCCTTGATAACATTTAAAACCAGTGTAGAAAATCAAAGTAAGAATCAGCAGGTTGTATCTTACTTTAGCTAGTTCCTGGTTCCTTCAAAGCCTCCTCTTGGATAGTTTCCTGGAGGCTCATTTGCAAGTTAGCTTCTACTTTCAATGTCTCAGAGGGTAGTCACAGCAAAAGCCTTTCCCCCTGGAGATGTTGTTGGACAAAATGGATTAAATTCATGTGTAATATATAGGTGAGGATACAAATTGGAGGAAATAATCAGAGTGATCAAAAACCAACCTTGAAAATAATATTCCTAAAGAGAGTTCAAAATTCAAATATATACTAGGAAATGTAAAAGATCATGCACATCCATGGTCATGGTCTCATAATCAGAAAAAACAACAACAACAAATCTAAAAAGGCCTCCTTTCCCTCTCAGTCACAAAATTTCTGTAGCTGTGAAAACAGGAAATAAAAACTGAGGAACTGAAATCAGCTTTGCTGACTGAGGTAAGATCTCAAACAGCAAAAGAACAACCTGCAATGAACAGAAGAGACAGTGATAAATAATGAAGAGAAATGTTTATACAATCATTTACTATACCACTGAGTTAAATATACAGCAGCAAAATGTTGAGATAATAAACCAATTAAATTGGGTCGAACTAAGCATGAGAATGGCAGTTGTGTTCACAAGAACAGCAATACACATACATACATACACAAATATGTGCATACACCCAACACACACACACATACACACACAAATTCTATGTAAAATACCTAAAGAAACTTAAACCCTGTATCCATAAATATTAATTTTAAAATAATAATAGAAAACAGGGCAGCCAATGTGACTTTATATTGAAAGAAAGTAAATAGCAAAAAAATTACTATATTGAAAGTTAAATCAATATTAGTGTGTATGCCTTAAATACTCCACTCCTCCAAATTACCAGAATACTTTATTATCCTTTTAGATTTTAATAGGAACAGGCAAGTTTCAGATAAAAAAACACAGAAAGTTGCAAAGAAAGGACAAAGAACAGCACTGAAAAAATAACCAAAAGAATGATGGAAGGACTGATTCGAATAATATAGACTAAAACATAAATTATATTGAGTCAATGAGGATCAATTAAAATGACAAATTTGGTGACAAATTCAATAGATCTGTTGTTGTAAACAAAGGTATACTTAAAAATAAAAATCATCTTTCAAAGAAATCAAGAGCAAATGTCAAGTCTCTCTCAACTCACCTGTCATTGCAGTCTCTCTCCATCTAGACATCTTATATTATCCACTGAAGAATTTAGGAGACACTGTGAAGTATACAGAAAGCCAGATTTTAGTAATACACTTTCATAGGGTGAGAGCAGAAATTAAGCAAAGGACTTCTATCTTGATCTGTATTTCAGGCAGGCTTTGTGTGTTTATAATGACTCCTGATTCTATTTTTTGAAGGATTTTGGTCTTACCCAGTGTTCGACAGCTTACCTATTATTAGATAACTTGCTGGTTAGTTTTAACTGTCAACTTGATACCAGAGAGAACCACCTGGGAAGGGAGTTTCCATTGAGGAATTCTCAGATTACATTGCACTGTTAGAATGTCTTTGGGGGTGTCTTTTGATTACTATTTACACACTCTACTATGGATCACATCATTCCCCGTATGTGAACTGAACTTTATGAATGAAGAAAACTATCAAGAGAGTAACAGCAAACAGGAAGTCAGAATGCATTTGTATCTCTCTGTTCTTGACTATGTATGTGATTGTTTAAATGTGAGCATTATTGCATTGGATCTCTTCAGAGATGGACTGCAACTATCGATTGTTATTTTTACAGAGAGAGAGAGAGAGGAGAGAAGAGAGAGAGAGAGAGAGAGAGAGAGAGACCTTTCTATCCTTTGCTGATTTTTCATCTGATTGTTCAGTCGTGACAACACACACACACAGAGACACACAAAAGTATGACAGATAGTGTCTGTTTTATGATGTTGGGTTCCTATAGTCAAATTTATTTAGTTATCATCAAGAACATTTTCAACAGTTTGGGATATTACTTATCTCATGGGTAGCAAGATAACTCAGGGAATTCTCTTCTTTTATAGGTTGCTGATTATGAGGTAAGGATTTTGTTTTTAATTTTGTTTTTTGCCCAAACACTTCCAAGCATAATGATTCTTAACTTGTTGCCAGACAACTAGCAATTTTTGTGATTTTGTGTTACAAAACTGTTCGTCGGGAGGTAGCACAAGTCTACTCACTGAAAATAGGTAGTCTACAGTAGACCAAAGTAAGGATACTACTAAAGTGCAACTTGGGGAAACATGAGGACAGTAAATACATGAAAGGAATGGATAAACGAGTGGCCTAACCAGGCACCATAACTGTCGTGATAGCTCGATACAATTCAAACAATGGAGTGCATTCTAAACCTAATGCAGATCAACAGATTGCATGTAGTGATTAATTAGTGACTTATAGTCTAAACCTCTTTGGTGCTCATTCCTTTCTGCTTTTTCCAAGCTGGTCTTGTTTCAAATCTTTTTTACAATTTTTTAGAAATCCATTTAAAAGTGACATTAGCAGCTAGGCTTGTTTACAGTTAAGAAGAGACCTAATGTATCAGGTTAGGTCAGGACTCTTAAAGTCTTTTATTTTTAATAGATTCCTAATCAGAACTTCAACATTTCAATGAATGTTCAAAACAAAGGAAATAGTTATACAATAGATGTTGAGGTTAAGAGATATGAATATTTTCTAAATATTCCATCAGAAATATCTACACAGAGATCAGGGTGGAGGTCAAGCAGTTAAATTTCAATTTAAATTCCTCAATTGTCTCTTTCCTTTGTCTCATTCGATTTTGTCAGTGCAATTCTTTAGAAATTGCATGTGGGTTCGAAATTTTGACTCGGGCATTGAGACCTCGATCATCCGCTACAGTACCCCATTGGTCTTGAAAGTTCCTCATTCAGGTCACCCATTGTTGCTAGTTTTAGAGGGTTCCCCAACCTCCCACACCCATTCCGAGAAACCTTTCCATTCATTGCTGGCCCATTGGCTTTTCTCCTCCCTCCCCATTCCACTGGCCTAACTTGGGAATCACTATGGGGGACCCAAGACCTGCATTATACTGGGCATGTGTCCTTCATAAGGGCCCTGAGGTCAGCTGTCCTTGAGAGGCCCAACAGCAGCTGATGAGACAAAGCAGATATTGAAAACATTGGTAGTCGGACGTCTAGGTTATTGAGAAGTTGAAAACCTGAAGGGGAGGGTGGCCAAAGGAAGATTAACAGTCTCAAGTAACTCGGATCCCAGGGATTCCAGACACTGAGCCAACAACTAGAGGCAAACAGGAGAGCTGGCCAATGGTACCCCTGTGGAACAGTAGATAGCAGAGACTTGGTCTGGCTAGTGAAGAAATGAATCTAATCCTTAAGAGACTTGAGGCCCAGGGAGACATTGAGGTTTGGGTGCAGAACAATGTCTCAGAGACAGGGAAGAGGAGGAAAGGGATAAGGAACTATGGGATGAGGGACCAAGAAGTGGGGGCATAGCTGGATTGTGTGTACATGGATATGCATGTATGGTATATAATGTGTATGTATTATGTGTGTGTAAATAAAAACAACAAACAAACTAACAAAAACAAAAGACAAAAAATCTCTCACAGCTGTGGGTCTGAGGCTTGTGGGAGTGGGTTCTGTTGTGCTGAGTTTGGGTCCCACGTGTCTGCGGCCCCAGGCGGATGGAACCTTGGCATGGGGTTGGGGCAGAAGCACAGGAATTTGAGTTCACTCCACATGGCACTGGGCAGTCACAGGCCATGGGAAGCCACAGAGCTCCACCCAGGCATAGGGAGATCTCAGTCTGAGGTCCCATGGGGGCCAGAGAACTTGGATTGGGGACCCTCAGGCAAGAACAAGGCCAGGGATCAACTGGTCTCAGACCCTTGGGTTTCCAGGAACCAAGATGGTGGAAGAGTTGAGACCAGAGTTGTATGGGCTGCACCAGTCCTCGGCCGATATTGGGAAAAGGGAGAAGCTCCAGTGGTACCCTGTGGGGTGGATGAGACTTGTGGTCAATGCGGCTCGCTTGGCTGGGCCTCAGCTGGCTAGGCTAGCTTGCTTGAGTTGGTGGGCTCCGTGGCTGAAGCAGAGAAGTCCTCTGAGGGAGATTAGGCAGCTGCTTGTTAGTTGAAGGCCTTATCCAGGGTACCCCATGGCAGGCCCCAAGTACGAGAGGTAGTCCATGGTTTTAAAAGGTTTATTGTCCTGGCGGAAAACAGGTGAAGTTGTACCCCATATTCTCAGGGTGGGCCTGAGGTTAAATACCTTTTGAAAGTAGGAGGAGGATCTGGAAAGGAATGCTTAATTGGCTAAGCCCTTTGGCTTTTAGATATCTCATAAATATGGAAATGTTTTGCGGCTCTGTGTCCTTTACCTATGCTAAGTGACTGAAGGCCACAAACCTTTCTTTGGGAGGGGCTGTAGCTAAGTTAAAGGAACCAGAGCCCAGGAGCAAGGCCAAACATCCACTGTTCCTTTAGGGTCTTCAGCGTTTGAGCCTGTGCTTGACCAGGTACCCAGTTGCTTCTAAGAGCCCACTGCCCCACAACAGTAATTGTCAGATTAACACAACAATTTAATCAACACAAAACTGTAAAAAATGGTCAGTTTAATGGTAGCTACTAAATAAAAATCAAATTGTCTTTTTTCAAATGCACAGTAGTTTTAGACTACACATGATATATGCGTGTGTGCTTCTAATAGCTATATAATCACATCTAATGCATGCATAATTATCCATATATGTATACACTTCTATGTATATATAAACTTAAAAATTAATAAATGATTATAGTTAAATAAAAATCACTTTCCTTTGTTAGACTGCTTCCCTCGAACATAGCAAAGATGTTTTAAAAGCTAAACATATTTTTTCTGTTCATTTCCCTTCAAAAATCATGAATCCCTTTATTTATATTGGAATTAAAGAAGGCAAACATGCTTCTGTAATGTAATGGCTCATTATTGTATTCTTTCTGAATTATTTACCACACCTAATAATATTGTAAATGGCAGACTTTTCCAAAGTATATGTGAATTTGAATCAGAAAAGCATAGATATAAATTTTTATCATTAAACCTCAACTTATGCACACGATGATAATATTCACTCTGTGTGTATTATGTGTTATTATATTATTGGCCAAATGATGAGTTTGATTTTGATCTCTTTCCACAAATGATGCTAATAACAAATAAATATTAACAGTCATCGGTGTGCTCAAACTTTAGTCAGAAGGATATCCAGTTTATGAGTACATCTAAGTTCCATTCTCTTTTACAATTTTGATTCCTAGCTGCCTTCTTTGCCATTAATTTTGACATTGTTGGTTTGAAGAGGCTTTATTAGAGCAATTATTGCAGCATTAAGCAGGAAACTTAAAAAAATTATCCTCCTAGTCTATAGTAAAACAAATATGTTTTAATTTTAAACTACAAAAAGCAAAAATGCCCAGAAGAGATAGACATTGATTTCTAAACCTCTAAAATATTTCATTTCTTAGCATAAATCTTTACACTAAGAAATTAAATACTCAAGTATTTATATGTTCAAATATTTATTTATACATTATTGGTTAGCTCTTTTCCTAAAAAAGAGACTAAAAAACACCCTAGTGTTCAAACATGCATGCATCTAAATGCCTAGTGTAGGTAACATTCCTAAGGTTGTTGATTGGAATTAGCAAGTTTTTTGAGATTTGAATTAATTTCATATTTAATTGTGCCAATATGTATTTACTTATTCTGTCAGGAAGTCATTTATGAAACTGGGAGTTTATGCAGATTTGCTATGTAACAATCACATGCCCTTCAAACACATGATATTTCAAAACTTTGAAATTGGTACTTAGGATATGTTGAAATTTTTATAGTTAGAAAAAGAAAACACTTCAAATTAAAAGTAGAATTAATTAAAATTTTACTATACATATCATGAGTTTACTTCATTCACACTTTGTTAGGAGGCTCTTTGAAACTATATTTCCCCTTATCTTTAAAATGAGTATAAATAGCAACAAAGTATTTTTTGTGAATTAAAACAAAAATATCAACTTTATAGCAAACTTTTCCTGTATCTCAAATTGAATATGATTTGATAGAACATGTGAAAATTTTATAGACTGTTTCCAAGATTCTATGCAATTATCTTTGTAGTACTTTTTGAACAAGGAGAATACAGGTCTATTACAACTTATTAAGAGAACGTGAAAAGGAAATCTCAAAAGTGGGAAAGACCTCAGATCTTTTATTTTTTTTTTTCCTCCAAATTCCATTTAGTCATGATATACAAAATATGTTATTAGGACTATAATAAGTACATTCTTCACTATCATGTAATAGCTAAAACAAACCTTTAAGATATTGAATACATTTTTTTTCATTTTTCCACTTGAGAGAACTAATTTTTAACAAGTTTAAATTTAAAAATTATACAGAAAAGAAGCAGGAATATTGAGAAGCTGAGAGTAAATATCCCGACTCATAGGTTTTCTCTTTATTTCCAAGTTATACTCTCTTAATTATATATGCTTACCAGTTTATAAAATAAATTAAAATATATGAAGTTAAATAAATTCATATTTTAAAATTTATATATTTTATATATTTTAGAATGCTTAATTAGTTTACATGTTTTAACATAATTCTCATGTATATAATTCAATTTTTGTCAGAATAGAAATGAAAGAATCATAGAATATATTTACACTGTACAGTGGAGAATAAATAAATAACATTTATATCTCTGAACATATCATGTAAAATATTGTTTGTATTGAACTCAATATTAATCTGATTATATTCTATATTCCACAGTTAAATCCTCTATTTACTCTTATACAATAAGCATTTTTATAAGGGAGGAACTGAGCTTAATGTCCAGAATATTAATCTTCAAGAAAACTGAGATCATTTCCAATCATACAATTCATAAAATTAGCTTAACCTCCCAAGACAAAAGTCTGTGTATCTATAATTCAGGTACTTAATTAATTCTAGTCAAGAGGGAGGCTTCAATATGCCAGTTCCTGACTGTGTTTGCTAAAGAAAGAGATCTCATTATCCCAACCTAACCTGAGGAGACTTTGGGAGAATGTCAGAAGGGAGAATTTCATTATACATCCACAAAGAAGGGACTATAACACTATTTTGTTTTTCAATGTATCCTCTGTTGTGAATTTTTAGTTTCAGCTGTAGAATGAATGTTTTTAAATGAATACACCAGAGTCGAAAATGGATAGTATGACCCATGATGTCTGAACAGTATCAGGGTTTGAAAAGTTCTCATTGCCTCATCCAACAGTGACCAGCATTCTCTCTAACGTTTAATTCTTTGTTTGAGATAGTCTTTTGTGTTTAAACCAGAAAGTCATGACTGTGACCATCTTAGGGAAAGGAATGGAGATGCTTAACTTGTAATATAATAATGAATGATATACTAAGCATGTAATCTTATATTTCAAAAGAATACAATTAACTGTGGTGTCTATTGTTTTGATTTGTCTTTCCTACAGTGATGTGGAAAAAAAAAATCCAGCACTCAGTGGGCCAGTGCATATCTTGAATTTTATGGTGTTAATTATATACTACTTTCTTATGAGAAATCTAAGTATTTTACGTAGTTATAATAGTTTTTTCCATAAGACATACATTGACAAGTAAACATGTATAATGAATCTAATCTCTCAAATTAAGACATAATCTTACTCAAAATGTTGAGCTAATTGTTTTATAATTTATCACTATCAGATTTGTTCTTTACTCTCTTCCTAGCTAAATGAACTAAAAGTAAAATTGTAGTTTCTATTTTCTGCTTTTTAGATTGTTTCTCATCTACCATTTAAGAATAAGAAAAAGTCTTACTCGAATTCTCTTCTATATCTTCTATTCTCTTATATATCTCAAGATAGATAGATAGATAGATAGATAGATAGATAGATAGATAGATAGATAGATAGAATCTTGTTCTAGTTGAGAACATAATTGAATTTTTGTTAATGAAACAATTATATTTGTTAGTTTTTTAATGGTGATTGTTATAGAATGCTGTATCCAAGATTGTTCTTATCATTAAATTGTTTCACAATCCTTTTCTCTCCAGCATAAATAAAATGTTTAGAAAATTTAGAATTTTTAAGCTAAAGAAAAAAAATTTCCAAATTTACTCACAACAAATGTTTTGCTTTATAACTAAAGAATCCTCTTTTATTAACTATAATTTTCAGAAGATATTGTGGGTATGGAATTTTTTCTTCAGTGCTTTTGCAGAAGTTATTGTATTATCCTGGGCCTGTTATTAGTGTCTGGTGAGAAGCTGTTGTCAGTTAAATCTCATTGTTCTCACCCTATCAAATTAACAAAATGATAGTGTATAAACCTATGAATAATTGAGAAGTAGACAGAGAAAAGGCAATGGGTTTATATTTTGTTATGAATAGGGCACAGTGCTTCAAATCTTACGTTCCTGGAATATCAAAGGCTTGACTTTAAAGTGAAGACTCAGTGATCACACATTCTGCAAAGGAACTGATTATTCACTTTACATATTAAACCTGTGTCAACTATGGTACTTGGGACTACTCTGGATGAATAGTGGGAGGGATATAGAACAAAGACATCAATCAGTTCAAAGCCTCAAGAAGATAGCAGGAAGTTTTTGTGGCATTTTGGGCAAAATACTGGCATTAAGGAATCAAGAACTGAATGTCTTATGGGGGAAAAATCATTTAAAATAAAACCTACTGGATTTCATAATACACTATGTGCAATAGGGGTTAAAAAGTAATTGAGTGACTGTACAGAAGGCTGTGCCTAACAAAATTATTGAGGATAGAGTTATAAATGATCAAATCGTTTTGCTGTGGAAGGTATTACTTTTACATAGAGAACATTATTATTTTCATCAGAGAAGCACATTCAGTTAGAAGCATTTCATTAACTTAATCATATAGTCTGTGGGATTCAGCAAACATATAAGAATGTATACCCACCATTTAACAACCGATTAAAAAGTGCTCAAAAATTTTTCTTGTGTATTTGTCCTTCTGGACCTTGTTCGCTGTCACAGCTATTCAACATTTTTACTCTCTCCATAACTTTACCTTTTATATAATGTTATCTACTTAAAGTAATACAGAATAGAGCATTTCCAGTTTGCCTTTGCATTTTAATAACGTGTCTTCTGGTTTAGACTTCCCATGCAAATCTCGAGCTTGATAAGTCATTTCTATTTAATGCTCAAAAAAATCCATTTGGTCATAAGTCATATATCTAATTTGTCTAGTCAGCTACAAAAATAGAGTCAGATCATTCTCAGTGTTACAAATTATAAATGAAAGTGCTATAGTTATCTACATGAAGACTCTTTTGTGGAAATAAATCTTCACTATGTCTACACTGATATTGTGCAATATAAACCTTAAATTATATTGTAAAAATTGAAAGGTTTGTGATAAACTACATAACTGGTCCACAGTGGTTATTTGATTATTAATTCTCAGTAGTGATGAATGGAAGTTTTTGCAGCATCCAAGACTAAGTAGTATTAGTGGTGTGATAATTCTGTGATATGGTCATTTTGTTGCATGTAATGTTATATTTTATGTGGTTAGAAATTCTCTGACAACCTAGCTTATAGAACTCCTTGTGTTTATTTACCATCCTCATATCTCTGATCTGTTGGTGGTCCCTTATGCAATTGGGTCATTTTATATTGTTGAATTCTTATAGTTCTTTGTGTGATTTCATATCAGAATTTTATTTGTCTGTTTTTTGAGATGTTTTAATGATTTTACAAATATGTTATTTGGAGGAGAGAGATTTTAATTTTAATTTTAGTTTATTTTATTAATTCTTATGTTCTAACTTTATTTTATATCCAAAACTCATCATAATGCCTAACGTATTCAGAGTCTTTGCTTGTTATTTTCTAGGAGTGTTTTTTGAGTTTTGAGGTTTTTATATTATATTTATGTCTGTGATTGATCAACTTAAATTTTGAGCCAGTGTAAGGTCTGTTTCTGGATTCCTTTATTTTGTAGGTGAATGTCTTGTCATTCCAGGAGAGATCATTTGTTCTGTGGAAGGTTTTTTTCTTCGCACCATAGAATCCAGAGTATTGGTGCAAAAAACCCAGATTGATCTTTAAGTCTCCCACTATTGATAATGCTAGTAAATAACCTAATAATTCTGGCCTATGTTTTTCTGCAACACCATGTTAGCCCTATTTTAATCACCTTACTTAGCTAGATTTAATAAAAAAAATTCATCAATGTGCTTGATAAGATGTTAATCAGTAAATGAATATAATGTATTTATTTAGATTCTGACAATAAGTTCATTCATTAAAGTCACACATTTATTTGCAAAGATAAATACATATTAGTGTTCAAAATTAATATTTCTTTTATTTAGATAATGTAAAAATATTTATGTATTTTCCAAACATTATCTTAGTATTACTATGGATGAAGTCCTCTCATAGAGAATTTAATTAGATAAACAAATAAATATTTATTTGGAAAAATGAATATATTTGAATAGACGACATTGTTACACTCTGGTAAGTTTTGATAGAATATATCTTTGAGGCTGTGTTTTCATAAACATATTCTCTGAACATCTGCATGAAGTTGAATGTTCAATCATCTAAGCAAATTTTAGGTGCAGATGAATTAGATGCACATGGAGAATATAAATGGTTATTTGAGACCGTGATGTTACAATCAAGCCCAAGCAGGTGCACATGTTTCAATGATCATGACTTCCATATTGAGTGACTTCAATATAAAATCACTTTACAATGTGCAGATGCAATTTTCTCTATCCCCAGTGCTTATTCTTTCATCCTTAAGTACTACAAAATAGCATGTTAATGTTTTTAAGTAAACAATTTCCTTCTACCTTTACAGAGTTTCATTAGATTAGCAGAAGCCTCAACAAGAGCCCTGTATAACACATTCTATACTGACAGTGTCCCATGTTCTCCAAATCACCTGGTAATCTCTTCTCGAGTTATCAGTGAGGAAACTTAGAGTAAATCATATAGAATTCCTCACAGGCAGTACCATCTTATATGCTCTGAGCACCTGGAATGAAGCTAGATGATGCATAAAGTTAAAATTCACTCAGTGATAACGCTGGTTAAAGAATGTCTCATTAACCCTACATTGTACGTTCTTAAGAAACAAAAATCCCTGAAACCACATAAACAATATATACAACTAAGGAATCACAAGAAGGATGAAGTATTGATTTATATAAAGTATTTTCCAAATGCTGTTCTGTTTTAATCAATTTCCATTTTGTCAACCATACATCCACAGATGCAAATTTAAAAGTAAATAAATTGTGGCTGGAGAGGTTGTTCAGTAATTAAAAGCACTTGCTTGTAGAAGGCTAGACGTAGGTTCAGAGCTCCCACATTGAACTGCATCCAATAGAGTGTAACTCTACTTTGAAGGGACCCATTGACCTGTTTGGACTTTGTGGCACCTCTACTCAATGTATATACACATACACATTCAAATAAATGCTTTGAAGTGCATTAAGGATCATCTTAACTAGGCCCATACCATTGACAATACCATGAAAAAGACTATAGACAAAGGAAAATTCTAGATTCAAACTAAGAACAATGCAAGATATACTATGGTTTGAACAAAATACAAATTGTTATAATGATATAGGATGAATAACCTATTCAGGATATGATAATGTCCAAGACAAGAGTTCAAGAAAACTGCTAAGACTCAGAGGCTATGGTCTTTTTTGTGTTTCAAATGCTACTCAATATTTAATTATCTACATTCCGTTTCATTCCTTTACTAGAAGGAAAACAGACAGAATATTTGAAGCATTTATTCCTAGGTTATTTTTGTTTGCTCTTTCAGCTCCTCAAGTCTACAGAAAAGGGTAGGATATCTCCTCCAGAATTCATTCCAAATGTTACTATAAAATTTTGGTGACTACATTTTCATGCCCCATGATGATTCCACTCAGTGAGTCATTACAAGCTGAAGTGCTACAAACATCTCACATAATTGGAGCACTATTTTTCTTCTCTAAGTTCTGTCCCTGATAACTTTCTTGCCTTGGAGGAAGGTACAACATCTACTTAATTTTGTGTGCAATTTAATATAAAGTGGCTGCTGAAAATCACAACTTTTCAGTCAATATATATTGAATTTATGAATGAATTATTTACATTCAAAATTCTGATGAATAACTTGCATGTCAAGTTTCTTCATATAAGCAAACTGTGTCTAAAGATACATCGTCTTGAGAATATTCTAGAAAGCTACAGGCTTATTTTATGGTGAACTAAATGCCTACTACATCAAGGATTGCATGCAATATCAGTTATTTTAATGCTCATATTAGTTTAAACCGAGCCTTCACCATCTGTTCAATCTACTAACCATGAATGTAAAAGAACACATTTTCCTATTACTTTTGTAAAATGTGATATATAAATGATTTAAATACAGTTACATACTCATGGAGTCAGGCAGCAAGCAGCTGGCATGTGGCTCCCTTATGTTACAAACAGAAACCAAAGAGAAAGTCTTCTTTATCGGAAACAGAGGGCTTTGTGCTGTATGAGTTTTCATTATAGGATAGTGGTAGGTAATTTTTTTTTTTTTTTAACAACGAAACTGAAGTTTTGTTACGATTTGAATTTGGTTTGAAATTGACATGCCTGTTCCCGTCTATTGTTAACCAATGTGTTCATCAGAACATTCAGTTTCTCAACTATTTCATTAAATTCTGTGAAGTTTGAGCTACTGAACATTTGTGTATGCTGAAATATTTTGTGCATTTGTGAACTTTATTGATCCCGCTGGCTGTGAATTTACGTAGAGGTAAAAAGCACACAGGAGAGTTATTTACTGAGCTCAGTTAAAGTATATTCTGCATATAATCTCTGGGAAGAAGGGTCTATTAAAATTTAAGAAAATTGCTTCATTTGGACTGCCAACCCAGAGACTTGCTACAAAAATAATTAAGGAGAAATAAGATGTGAGCTTTCATCTAGCTTGTCACACCTATATCCATTCCCCATGACAATCATTGCAATGGTTTTCAGACCAATGGCATTTTAGTGAATAATATTCATGAAAATGTCATGAAATGTAATAAAAATTTTTATTTAAGCATCATAGGAAATAAGAATTGACAGGAAATAGTGTCAAGACTTTAAAGTTCTCTCACATTTTGTTAACATAATGTTTTCTTGACTCCCTGAATAAAATAAGTTACAGTTTTCATTGCCATGTAAATGGAGAAAGTAGGTGATTTCTTCCATGGCCTGGTTTACTGTTGACATTTAGTGATAACGTTAAAATGTGGGAAGGAGTTGAAATTCAACATTTTAACTGCTGTGAGTTACATCCTCGGTTTTCACACTGTATACATATAGCATATTGCTCAAAGGGAAAACAAAACCTAACTGCTTGCATTTTTACTTACCACTCTGTGGTCTTCCTATCAGGTCCTATCAGATGCTAAGATTGTTTTATATATATATATAATTGTGTCTGCAAACAGAGGTAAGCATTGCCTTCCAGCATGTCAAATATGAGGCTAAAAGAATAGATAGATACACAGGGGGGAAAGAGTAAACCTCGATCAGAATAACTGATAAATATTAACAATAAATGTATTCATAAGGTGATATATACTATTTTCTCTTTGATTTGTGGGAATATAACACAATTTTACCATCTATTTCTTCCCTTTCTCCTTTCCAAACTGTTCCAAATGACACTCACTGCTCTATTGATACCCATGGTCATTTAGTTTTCATTAACTATTGTTACACTTATAAATATATTTATATACATATGTATTCCTAAATATGACCTTATCTATATGTGTAATTTTACTCATTTTTATAATTGTAGGGATGATGGTTTGGCATTGGATAACCAACTGGTGTGTTTCCTATGGAGAGACTATTTCACCCACTTTCAGCATCTCTCCGTTGCTTGTATATGGCTGCAGTCTTGTGGTCCTAAACACCCAATCTGCCAGGTTTACTAGAGTTATCTTTTTCAATTTAAGTAGTCATTACCCTTAGTCAAAAAATCTTCTCTTTGCAACAGATCATTTAGACAACCAAACTATTCAATTTTAAGTATGAAGATTTACTTATTTGTGAGAATATTCTAGTTTTGTCTGTGTAAGCTTTTAGAATCACAATATTTAAAAAATTGACTTATTAAATTAGGGAAAATGAACTCCATCAAGTCAGTGTGCCTTATATTTTGCTGCCATTTCTGCCAAGGAGTTGGAAGGGTTTTACATTATATCAGCTGTATTACTTCCAAGAAGCTCTTAGGATAAAAGAATTTGCATTCCTGCTGGGCAGTGGTGGCACACACCTTTAATCCTAGCACTTGGGAGGCAGAGGCAGGCGGATTTCTGAGTTTGAGGCCAGCCTGGTCTACAGAGTGAGTCCAGGACAGCCAGGGCTACACAGAGAAACCCTGTCTCGAAAAACCAAAAAAAAGAAAAAAAAAAAGAATTTGCATTCCAAGTCCTCAAAATTACCACAGTGTCAATAATTAAGGAATTTAAATATCAATAAATAAAAAGAATCAGTTATGAAAGAAGTCATTCAAACAAAACTATGTCCTTAATTCATAACAGTTTTATTTATGACAGCTTTATTTGTTATGTACAACTTGCTTTCAGGGTGGGAACTGAGAGAATGCTTACGGAGCTTTGCTTTCATGAGTAAACATATGAAATTACTACAGTTAGAATTTTTATAGATCTAGAGAATTGTGTGTATGTGTGAGATAGATAGGTAGGTAGATAGATAGATAGGTAAGATAGATAGATAGATAGATAGATAGATAGATAGATAGATAGATAGATAGATGTGTGCATTTATTCATTGATAGTACTAAATGAAAATATATATTTAAGGCTTTTCACTCTAGGTCACTTGGTATCCTCTCTAAAATGGCTGAATTTAGATGACTTCCTTGTATTTTAACTAGTAGCTGTAGAATATTGTCAAGTTAGAATATTTATTTTATACCCATTCATCACTTATTTATTTATTTATCTATCATTTTTGCAGTCTTTTCCCATGTGGACCAAAAGTAGTTGAGAACATAGACATTTGTTTTGCCAGTGCTAGGAGACATGAATCTATTGGACAATTACCCAAGAAAAATTCCAATTTACATCACTCAGAGCCTAGTGTGTTTAAATTTCATCATGACTATATTACCACTTTTAGGTTTACGGATTCTGCTCATATACAGGAGAAGATGACAATTTGTTCCTCCAAGTGAGGAAGTCAGAGACCATTTTAGGAAATTTATATTAGCAGTAATAATAACGTGAAACAATATTCGTTAAGACATTTCCTTTAACATTCAGGTCACCCGTTCTACATTATTTTATTTAAATAATGTATTGTATGGATTACATTGTTTAAGACGTGTGTGTGTGTGTGTGTGTGTGTGTGTATTTTTACTGGGCCCCTTCTTCAACACTTAAACATAGTAATGAATCTGAGGAGGTATATTTTAAAGATACTCTAATAACAGCATAGGTTAAAACCAAGCAAAATTCCAAACTTAGAAGGGGAAATTGCCACAGAATAAAACCTCAAACCAGGGAGCTATTTGCAATTGATAACAACTAGGAGAGAAAAAAATCAGTTTTCCCCAATGGAATATCAATGTGTAAATCAACAATATACCAGGTCATGCCCTGACAAGCAATATTTCAGCATAGGACGATCATGTGTGTTCTGTGCATTTTGTTTTGCTATGTTATATTGAATTGGTTTTCTTACAGTTACATTGTTTTTATTTTCATTTTTAAGAGAGCAGGAACACACACACACACACACACACACAGAGAGAGAGAGAGAAAGAGACAGAGAGAGACAGAGACAGCAGAGACAGAGAGACAGAGACAGAGACAGAGAGAGAATAGCCTCAAGAGGTGTACTACTTGGTTTTGTGTCAACTTGACACAATGTAGAGTCATCATCAAAGAGGAGGAAGGAGCCTCACTTGAGGTAATGCTTCTATGAGATCCAGATGTGGGGTATTTTCTCTATTAGTGACCAATGGCAGAGAGAGAGGGTCCTCTGATTGTGGGTATTCTTTGATTTAGAAGAATGTAAAACTGATTTCCAGAGTAGTTATACAAGTTTGCAATTCCTCCAGCAATAGAGGAATATTGCCCTTTCTTTACATCCCTAGCTGCTCATCCTGTCCCTTGAGTTTTTGATCTTAGTCATTCTGTTGGTGTAAGGTTTGTTTTGATTTGCATTTCCTTGATGACTAAGGACACTGAACATTTCTTTTTTTTTTTTTTTTTATTTGGAAATTTTTATTGGAAATTTTTTTACATTTCAGATGTTCTCTCCTTACCCATTTCCCCCCTCCTCCAGGACTCACTATCCTTCCCCCTCCTCCTATCTCCACGTTGGTGTACCCCCTTCCACCCTCCCCTGTACCTCACCTCCCCTCGAGTATCCCCTCCCCACGACGTCCAGCCTTCATGGGACCAAGATCTCTTCTCCACTTATATATAGCTCCCTTGCATATAGCTGGAGCCATGGGTCCCTCCCTAAGCGCTCCCAGCTTGTGGTTTAGACCCTGGGGCTCTGTTGGTTGGGATTGTTGCTTTCCTCATGGTGTCTCGAATCCTCTAACTCCTTCAGCTTCACTCTATCTTCTCCATTGGTAACCCGTGATCAGTTTAATGGTTAGCTGTGGGCTTCTGCCTCTGAGTATGTCGGACTCTTGCAGACTTCTAAGGAGACAGCTATATCAGGCTCCTGTCAGCATGTACATTCTGTAAGGCAAAGGACACTGTCAATAGGACAAAACGGCAACCAACAGATTGGGAAAAGATCTTTACCAATCCCACATCCGATAGAGGACTAATATCCAATATATACAAAGAACTCAAGAAATTAGACTCTAGGCAACCAAATAACCCTATTAAAAAATGGAGTAAGGAGCTAAACAAAGAATTCTCAACTGAGGAAATGCAAATGGCCGAGAAGCACCTAAAGAAATGTTCAGCATCCTTGGTCATCAGGGAAATGCAAATCAAAACAACCCTGAGATTCCACTTCACACCAGTCAGAATGGCTAAAATAAAAAAACTCAGGTGATAGCAGATGCTGGCGAGGATGTGGAGAAAGAGGAACACTCCTTCATTGTTGGTGGGATTGCAAGATGATGCAACCACTATGGAAATCAGTCTGGCGGTTCCTCAGAAAATTGGACACTGAACATTTCTGTAAGTGCTTCTCAGCCATTCAAGATTCCTCTCTTGAGGATTTTCTGTTTAGCTCTACCCATTTTTGGTAGAGCTATTGGTTTATTTGGGATGGTAGTGTGTAACTTCTTGAGTTCTTTATACATTTTAGATATTATATAGCCCTCTGTGACATGTAGGGTTAGTAAAGAGCCTTTCCCAGTCTATAGGCTGCCAATTATCCTACTGAAATTGTCCTTTGCAATACTGAAGATTTTTGGTCCATTTATCAATTGTTGATATTAGATCCGAAGTCATTAATGTTCTGTTCAGGAAGTGGGCTCTTGTACCAATAAGTTCAAGGTTATTTCCAACTATTTGTTCCCATAGATTTAATATATCCATTTTTATGTTGAGGTATACTCTTTCCTGGGGAAGACTTTCTTCCTACTTTCAGTTTCCTTCTTTGCCAATAAGTTTGAAGCCTCAGATGCATTGTTGCACATCCAATGCCAACAAATTAATAAATAAATCTGTAGCCCTTTTATTATTACTTTCTATTTTCTTAAAATGTTCTGGTAAAACAGTATGCTTGAGGCAGATGAGGCACCCAGCTAGAAGACCATACTCATATACAGGCTGCATGTTTGGGATAGCCCCACTCCAGATGTTTGAGTGGGGTCATCCATATCTTTTGGAGTGTAAATCTCTAAGGAAAAAAAGCCTCTCTCTTTCAGAATAAATTATCATGTTATTTTCATTTCTTTTAAAACTGGGTTGACAGTTCAGCAAACTGTGCTGAAAATAATTTTCCACCTTGAAATATCACCAGTTTGTGTGTGTGTGTGTGTGTGTGTGTGTGTGTGTGTGTGTATAATCAGAATGAAAAGAATATAAAGAATGATGATGCAGAAATAAACATTATCTTTTCATTCAGATAATACAACTTGGCTGAACAAATGTACACATAGGTAAAATCTACCATTTTTATTGAGACATTAAAAATAATTTGCGAGTTTTATATTGTCAATTTACTGCTTTCTAATGTTAATGTTACTGGGCTGAATAGAATTGAATTACTTGTTATACTATTTTGATTGTTTGTTAAATGTTTTAAGTAACAATTAATGTAAAGCAAAGAGTGTTTAACTATATGCCTGAATTGATCAAGAAATTGATATAAACCCTAACTAGTAGATCATATATCAAATTCAATACGCAAATTAAAATCCTTTCTTAATTTATAATTGTGTCACAGGAAAACCAGTGAATACCAAAGTAATACCAGTAGACAGAAGTCATGAGCATGTTTAATATGAAAGCTTTGGAATCAAGAAAGGCATTCTTTTTCTAATTGTGTTTAGAGTACCAAAAATAGTTTGCTAGATTTTCCTTTTGAAATGGCATACATGTTTTACTTTTAAGAATTCCATACATGGGTATAATATATTTTGACCAAATCTAAAACGGTTTCTTTGAACCATTTTCTCTCCACTCTGACCACCACCTTTTCCCTTCAAATTTGTAACTATTTGGTTATTTTCAAATCTATAACAAATTTTTGAAGACTATGGTTGTAGACCGAAGTTAAGCTATAAAACACCACATCTAATTAATTTTATTTGTGTTTTTATGGCCTTTGTTGAACCGCAATATTGTCCTTACTTTCCCCTCTTTGTTTTTCAGTCATTAGTCTTCTTTTCTTCCCCGTTTTCTTACTTTCTTCTCTATTTCCCCACGAGAGAAAGTTGTTTCTCTCCAATTAAGTCTCAATGGGGATAAGTCCTAGTCTGAAGGCCAGGCCCCATGGCCAGCAGAAGATATCTAGGCCAAAATGAACTCAGTGGCATCTTTGGAGATTCCTTTTTGCTGTTGTTGTTTTTTCAAGACAGGATTTCTCACTGTAGACCAGGCTAGCCTCGAACTCAGAAATCCGCCTGCCTCTGCCTCCCAAGTGCTGGGATTAAAGGTGTGCCCCACCACTGCCCTGCCCTTTGGAGATTCCTTATCTCTTAATTTTCATTTGTTTAGGTTTTGTGTGGTTTAACCTTACAGACCATTTTTGTACACATAATGATGTCTGGCTTGGCATATTTAGAGGATGCCTGTGTATAAATCTGTGTGTGTTGCTGCATCTGTATGTTTTTCTCATGCTTTTACTTTGATTCAGTTTTTTTCTGTGGGTTTCTTTCTTTTGTTCTATTCTGGATTTTTTGTTTTTTTAATTTTATATTAACTTATTTTTGCTCCTTAGATACATGTTCGTTTTCTAAAGAGATACAGAATGGGTATAGATTTGGATGGATGGAGAGTTGTGGAGACTATCAGAGGTTTTACAGTAGAAAGACTATAATGAAAATATTAAATTGAAAAATGTATTTTGAATACATGGAAAATACATCAACCAGGATGATATTATTTAACAGAATGTTCTATCTATTTTTCACTGAAATGACATAATTTTGTTTTTTAATTTATTTTTATACCTAATCATAAATTTATTATTTGTCAAAAAAGATAAAGTACCACTTAAAATGCTTCATGATTTTCACAGCACCTATTTACACATATGAGGAACATCAGATGATACTCTTGTAGTGAACACTGGACTAATAACCTGATCTACCTGTCAGTTCATCAAGTGAATTCACAGCGTTTTATTAATATAATAAAAACAAACACTATGGGTGGCAGCTTCATGGTCATCCATGTCTTTTGGAATGTAAAACTCTAAGAAAAAAAATTTCTCTCTTTTTGAATAAATTATGTTATTTTCATTTTTTAAAATCTGGGTTGACAGTTCAGCAAAACTACAGTGAAAATAACTTTCCACCTTGAAATATCACCATTTATATGATTGTCTGAGTAATATAAATCTTTCTTTATTGATTGTGTACCCTGTTCACATATCTACTTAGTATCCTATTTAACTGAGCAACCATATCTTACTTTTATTGAATATTTCCTCATAAATATATTCTGATTACTATTCCTCTTCCCTCTTCTCTTCCAAGATCCTCCCTCTTCTTCTCCCTTGAGATCCATTTCAGTTTTATCTGTCATAGAAAAGAACAGGTTATAGTGGTAACAACCAATCATGACAAAATAGAATAAGACAAAACAGACCATACTGAGGTACATCATGCAACCTAGAGAAGGAAAAACGTCCCAAGAGCAGGAAGACAAATCAGAGACCCACAGGTTCACGGACTTAAGAGTTCCATAAATTTATAAACTAAAAGCTATAAGTATGTACGCAGAAGACTTTGCAAAGACCCATGAAGGTGTGTGCCTGCTATTTCAGTCTCTGTAAGTTCAAAGAGCCTTGCTTAAATGATTCAAATCCTTTGTCTCTTATACTCTTTCTGCCTTTTCTTAAGCAAGGTTCCCTGAGTTCTGATGTGTAGCATTTAATAGAAGTATCCATTTAGATCTGTTTTCCAAGGTCTCTCTCTGTGTAATACCTCACTGTATGTCTCTGCTTCTGTTTTCTGCCTGATGGTGGAGGAAGCATCTCTGAAGAGGACTGAATAAGTAAGTCATTGATCTATGGATAGAACACAATATAATTAAGAGACATTCTACTAATATATTTTTAAAGACCAGTAGTGTTTGGTTTTACCCTAGGTCTTTGAGCTATAAGTCTCTTGTTTTTGGCTATCCAAGCAGTGTTGAGTATGGGATCTATTTTGAGAAGTGAACCCTAAGTCAAATCAGATATTGAGTATTCTCTTCCTCAAGTTCTATGCTCCAATTGCCCTAGCATACCTTGCAGGCAAGAAAGATTGGAGGTCTTTCTTGCAGGCAAGAAAGTTTAGAATTGGTGTTTATGTTTGTCTTGTGGTAGCCTAGAGAGTACTGTCCCACACTAAAATGTAGGGATGAAGCCTCTGGGTAAGCATTAATTTGATATCTCTATGTTCACTGAGTTGTATGATTGCTGTCCTCAGCAATGGTTCTCTGCTGTCAATTTGCAAAGATCAACCCATTGCCTTAGGAACATTCTGGGTTGTTTGAAGATTTCCAAGGGATCTTTGTGAGTTTTCTGCTCAATTGAACACAACCCAGTCTTACTACTGGGTGCTTTTATTGGTGACAGAACATATGCAATTGAGACTCTATCTCCTACGTTATTAGGAGAACTCATTAGGATCCCCTTCATATATTTTAGGAAGTTTCTAATGCAATAGGTTTCTATATTATTCTTCAAATGTTTCTCATTCCTAGTAGTCTCTTCTTTTACTTCTCTCTCAATCATATCTCCAACTCCTACTACCCACCTCTTCCTCCTGTTCCAGTTCCCAATGGCCCCCAGTCCCCATGCAAAATCGGTTCTATTTTCCCAAGGAGAACCACGTGCCTTACCCCTGAATTACTCATCTGTTACTAACCTCTCCTGTTCTACAGATTGAAGCTTGTTCATCATGCATTTAATAACTAATATCCACATATAAGTGAATATATACCATATTTATCTTTCTGGGCCTGAGTTATTTCACTTGGAAAGAATTTTTTTCCAGTTCCACCTATTTGTCTGCAAATTTCATAACATCAAAACAAAACTAAACACCTGAGTAATATTCTATTGTGTAAATGTACCACATTTTCTCTAACCATTCTTTTGATGAGGTATATCTAGATTGTTCCCAATTTCTAGCTGTTATGAATAATGCAACAATGAAAAGGATTGAGGAACAGTCCATCTTTGTTTTGGCTATTTGCCCAAGTCCACGTGGTCCTTTGGTTATTTGATCAAGCATAGTATAGCTGGATTCTGAGTTAAACAGATACCAACTTTCCAAGGAACAATCATATTGATTTCTGTGGTAGCTGGACAAGTTTGCACTCCCACTAGGAAGGAAGCCATCATCCTCATATTCCACTTGCTAGCCAGTATAAGCTGACACTTGTGGTTTTGATCTTAATCATTAGCCAGGTATGAGAAGCCATTTCAAAGTGGTTATGATTTTCATTTCAGTGACGGCTAAGGATGTTGAATATTTATTTCACAGAAATTTTGGTATTTTTCTATGTAGAATTCTCTTTTTAGTTCTATATCCCATTTTTAAATGGATTGTATGCTTTTTTTCTGACTTATAGTTTCTTGTTTATATATTTTAGATATTACTTCTCTCTCCCTCTCACATATGAAATTGCAAAAATCTATTACTCTTCTTCAGGCTGACATTTTGTCTCATTGATGGTGTCCTTTGCCTTACAGCTGTTTTCAAGTTTCATGAAGTCCTATTTATTAATTGAAGATCTTAGTGCCTGAGCCAACGATGTTCTGTTCAGAGGGTCTTCACCTGCACCAATAAGTTCCAGGTTATTCCCAACATTCTTTTCTCTCATATTCAGTATATCTTGTTTTATGTTGAGGTCTTTGATTCATTTTGACTTGAGTTCTGAGCAGGGTGATAAGTAGGAATGTATTTGGATGCTTTTACATGCAAACATCCAGTTTGACTAGCACCATTTGTGGAAGATGCTTTCTTTTTTTTCATTGTGTTTTGGTTTTCTTGTTATTGTCATTTTGCTTTTTGTTTGGTTGGTTGGTTATTTTGGTGGGGTTCTTTATAAAAACTCAGGTGACCATAAGTATATGGATTTATGTCTTTTGCTTTGTTTCCATTTCACTGATCAATATATCTGTTTTTATGCCTACATTAAAGATATTTTGTTGTTTGTTTGTTTGTTTGTTACTATAACTCTGTAGTGTAGGTTGAAAACAGCAATGATGAGATCTCTAGCAGTTCTTTTATTGTTCAGGATTATTTTAGCTATCCAATTTTGGGTGTTTTTGTTGTTTCATTTGTTTGTTTTGACATTTTTGTTTTTGTTTTTTTATTTATATAAATATGAAGTTGAGAATTGTCCTCAATTTAATAGCATTCACTTTTTCATTTTTACATTTTATTTATCCATTTATCTCTATGGAAAATTGATGGTTCATTATCAGGATCACTGTAAATAGGCTGCAATAAACTTTAGTACATTTATTTACTTGATTTAGTGAATAACTTTCTTTTAGTTTTATACAAAACTTGGATTTTCAAATCCTAGAACAAACATCATTTTCATCTCTAAATGAATTTTTTAGGCTGCTATGCTTGGTAGCTGCTGATTTATATTACCTCAAAGGTATATAAATGTTTCCATATGCTCACAGTCACTTCATTTTTGTCTTTCTTATAAAAACTCTTTGAAACTATAATTAGGTCACATTATATTGCATTTTTGATTTTCATTTCCTGGTTATTCATGTGAGTGACTAGTCTTAAATAGACTTGTTGCTATTTATGTTTTCTTTTAAAAAAAAATGCTTATTCAGATCAATGGTCTATATTTACTGCATTAATGCATTTTATATTGAATTTTTGGTTTGTTATGTTTATATTTGTTTTATTTGTCATCATTGTCCATATAAATCTCTTTGTTCTTGTACACAAGTAGAGAACTTGAGAGTGTCAGAACCCTTGTTGCATAGTGTACAGTTATTCTTTACCTCCTTAGTTACATAGGTGTTGGACCTGAATTCTCATTTTTATACTGTTCAGTCAGTGATTTATACACTGACCTATCTCTACAACCCTGGAGAACTTTATACCTTCCAGGAAGTTGAGTCTAGTTAAATGTTACAGAGCTATATGGACCATGGCATTTAGTGTATCATCTAAAAGATGCAGATGGCAATGGCATTAACTTCTTATTCTCATCCAGAGCTTACTATAAAGTCAGTTTCAAGTGTCTTAACCTTCTGGCCTACTCTATGTTTGAGCTATGCATACTCCTAGGTGAGAACAAGCTCAGGATGCTCAGGCGCTTGGGATAAGAGCCTTTAAATATCTGGAGAAATGCGTGAGTACTATAGGAGAATTTAGAGGACAGAGAACAGGACAGATGTCAGTATTTTCTAAGGGCACAAAAGAGGTGAGGAAAAATATGACTTCTATAGAGTAACATAACCTTGGGAAGCCATGGGGAGAGCAAGATTTAGTGTGTGTGTGTGTGTGTGTCTGTGTGTGTGTGTGTTTGTGTGTCTGTGTGTCTGTGTGTCTGTGTGTGTATGATGCATATTGCTCTATATGACTCTAGTTTGATGTATATTCTGCACAACTGGTGACTGTCATCCATCTATATAAATATTTAGAAAAACCCTTCTTAGGTATTACAAACTAAATAATTAAGCAAAAATGAGGTTAAATGCACTAACAGTTCAAGATAGGTTTAAGATAGTTTCCTAAAGTATATAATATAAGTTCTTTCTTTAATATCCAGTATGGTCTTGATCAGCATTGTGAAATGTGATCTGAGACTGTAAATATATTCAAAATCAAACTACCAAATTATGACTATCTTTATATATGATATTTTTAAAGAACAAATTCCATATTCTTAGTAACAACGTTTGCTTTTAAACAGACTTACTAATGATAATTTCTCCAAGATGATCTATGGTAGAATTGAAAACTGGCACAATAGAAGAGAACATGATAAATTATTCAAAGTATGAAACACAATGTAGTCATAGTAGCAATGTGACTTTGAAGAAAATTTAGGTTGCATGAATATGTTTTGAATGTTTAATTGGATAGGGAAAGGAAAATTTGAATAAACATTATATACAAAGTTAAATGTTCAGCGTGGAAGACTAATTAATATTAAACTTGACCACAAATATGTTTATTTCTATAAAATCAGTGAAGGGGGTCATGCAATAAAAAAGGTTAATCATTGGTAAGAAAATGAAGATGTAGAAATTCACTTCCTTTGACAGTGGAAGATGAAAGGACTAGTAAAAGAATTATGTCAGATAAAAGGGAAAAAGACACTTATGCAGTATGTAAAGCAGACAAGCAACAGAAACAAAAGAAAGGTTTCATAAATATGCAATTATAACAGAATAAAAAATAAGATTACAGACAATGGAGAGAGGACAAGGATAAGATAGGTTTAGAACAGACAGAGGCCGAAAAGGAATTAGAAATGGATTTTAAATATCAATAATGCTACAAGTCTTTTTCTTCGAATTCAAGATAATATTACTTTGCATGCTATTTCTCAATAGTAATTTCATAGAGACCGATAGTGCTATTATGACCTACTACTCACCTCTGTAGTAACTTCAAAACCAAATGACTAACAGCATATTTGCTATATAACCACTTGACTCTGTCAAAAGACAATTAACATAATTTTGAGACTGATTTTGGCATGATCAATTTTATTAAATTGGTATCTTCACAGATGAGAGAATGATAAGAGAGTGTGTTTGTAATAAGCTCTTCATGGAAGACTTGTTTCCCCAAGTTATGACATTAAAGCCAAAGAGTGTCTTATTCTCCAGAATCAAATGCTTATACCTATGAATAACAGATTTTAGGCAAACTGCTGGGGCCCTACCCAAATCCAAATTATCTTCATATCTCTATATATGGTCATTATAATTGTTCTTAAAATTAGTAAGTTTCATTGAGATAAAATTGAAAACCAATAAATGTTATTTTATTTATTTATTTTTTTAATTTTTATTTTTAATTTTTTTTCAGCAAATCAAAAAATTTAAAAAGCATTCAAACAGAATAAAATGAAAAGAAACAAACAAGCAAAATACCAAGGGTCAGATATACTTATACAAGAATTCTATAGAGCCTTCAAACAAGCAATACTTTTTGAGTTATGTTTAAAAAAATTCAGAACCACAATAAGCTCCTTCACAAAGCAAATAATATTGAAATAGTGAAATCAAGTGTAAACCCAACAAAAATATATAAATTATAGTCCAGTATCCCTCATGAGTACACATACAAAAATTCTCAATGAAGTAGTTGCAAACTGAATACAGGAGATATAAAAAAATAATATTCCATGAATAACTGAACAACTGTTTTTTTTTTTTTTTAGAAGACCATACTCCATATACAGGCTGCATGTTTTGGGATAGCCCCCACTCCAGATGTTTGAGACCTACATGAAACCAAGCTGCACATTTACAACATATGTGCAGGGAGGCTAGGTCCAGCCCATGGAGGTAGATCTGTGTAGACTAGGTATGCTCCACGGTTGGTGATTCAGTCTCTGAGAGCTCCAAGGGTTCAGGTTGGTTTACTCTGTTGATCTTCCTGTGCAGTTCCTATCTCCTTAGGGCCCACAATCCTTCCACCTATTCTTCTATAAGAGTCCTCAAGCTCCATCCACTGTTTGGCTCTGGATGTCTGTATCTGTCTGAGTCAGCTGCTGGTTAGAGCCTCTCAGAGGACAGCTTGCCCTGTCTGTTCTCAGGCTGGAGGTTTAGATTCTGGGAGCTCTGGTTGAATCTTTTGATACTCATTTTAAGGTAGTTATTTTGGTGACATGTTTACAGATTTCAAATATATAGACAGTAGTTTTCAGTATAGAATAATACTGAAACACAGCAGTGTTTGTTGTGGGATAACACGACTTATCCCAAAGCCTGACACTACCCACTTTTTTCAAACAAACTTCGATCTGCTTTCTTGACAGAACCTATTTAATATCAATATACAAATAATACCATATCTGAAATTCCCAGAGTTAGTTAACACTGTAAACTGACAAGGTCTAATAATGGCTAGGGTGTTCAATTATCCTCAACCAAATTGCATATTTGTATACATTAATCATATATTTTGTTATTTGTTCATTTGTAAGTCCATTATCTTGCTAAAATTGTCTCACTGTAGACTTGCTCTCATGTCTCACACTAATCGTTTCACTACGGAACACAATCTTTTTCTTTTTTCCCATGCAGAAATTACTGGGAAAGATTATAAAACAAGCCATTTTGTGATGGTGAAATAAAACAATGGTTCACCCCTGGATATTTCATTGAAAGTAAATCACTTATTCTGCTCTTTCTTATTAAAACAGACTTGTATACAGTATTGCAGTTTACTTTGGTAGTAGATAATGATCTCTAAACTTTGTAATCTTACTGACCGAGTTATTTTACTTGGTGATATAATCAAGGTGTGTCAAGATTTTTCTTTCTTTCCTTGGGCTAACATGCTCATCACAGGTATATGCTCAAAATAGGTATTTAATATTTAAAAAATCACAACTCATGAGTGTGTTTCCTGTTCTACAATTCATTGTTATTAGGTTTTCTTTTTTTAAAAAAATATATCAAAGTAGTCATTTATTATTAAATAAATCCATAAATTTTAACATTTTGCCTCCATAAACAGATATTACAGTTTCTTATTGGATATTTTATTTAATTATATTTCAAATGTTATCCCCTCTATAAACCCCCTATCCCAACCTCCTCTGGTTCTATGAGGGTATTTTTCCACACACTCACTACCACCTCACAGCCCTGACATTCCCCTACACTGGGGCATGAACCTTCACAGGACCGAAGGCCTCTCTTCCCATTGATGTCAGACAAGATCATCCTCTGCTATATATGTATCTGGGGCCATGAGTCCCTCCATGTGTACTCTGTGCTTGGTGGTTGAGTCCCTGGGAACTCTGGGGGGTCTGGTTGGTTTATATTGTTGTTCTCCCTATGGGGTTGCAGAATCCTTCAGTCCATTCTTTCCTCCATGACTTATCACATCCAGGTATACCATAAGAATGATGTAAATAAGCCAAATAGGATTTTTATCTCATATGAATGGTGGGCCATACAGAAGACAAGATGGATATGGTTTTAATATTATAATAGAAATAAAGTAATAAGACATGCATTGTTGTTCCTGCATTTTTATTATGGTGGAGATTTATAAATCTGAATCCCCTAAAACAGTTGTATAATAAATGAGGAGTGTATACAAAATAGTATTTGTCCCACAAGGGAACATTTTTTTAATTTCAAATTATTTTGAAAATTAATAGTATGCATTTTGCCAATGTTATCTGTAGTAGTTTTCTTGAGATGTGTATTTGTCCATGTTATTATTCGTACTTGATAAGGTCATAAAAATCAATATGATAATTTTTATTCTCTACATAATGAACCATTAACATACCATTATGTATCACAAGCATTTCAGTAAAATAATATAACCTGAGGGATACATATCACAGTAAATTAGTTAACACACACACACATACACACACACACACACACACACACACACACACACACCATCAAAGAGATACTAGGTATATATGTATGTCTGTGGTAAACATAATCCCAACAAAATCAGTAGTTCTAAAGAGAATAACAACATAAAGTTTACAGTACATTTTAATTTATTTTTACTGAATAGATTCTTCTCTCATTTATTACCTCCCAACCACACATTCCCCTTCCTCCATCCCTAACTCTCTCCCGAAATCACCTTTCACAGGTGTAACTCTGACTCTTTGGCTTTGTCTCTGGGACTCTTTTCTTCATTTGGGCCTGCAATTTCACAGTACATTTTATCTGTGACTATAGTCATAACAAGAAAAAAAAGTATAAACAATTTTTGAAGGGATGATTTTTATACTTCTTTTTACTTATTAAACCCATGGTGAACAACTAGTTGATTGATTTTGCTCACCAGGTCTTAGTTCTGTTGAAGCTCACCTAAGTTAAGTATCACTTTTACTGAGCTACCGGTAACTTTTGCTAAACTAGGGAAGACTAAAGGAAGGTCCAGTTGTAAAAAATACGGTGTTAACTTACTTGCTAGCCACCTTTGAACAAAGAAATGTTTTCTGAGTCCAAATAAATACAAAAATGGAGTATCATATAGAGTTCAATAGAAAGAACAAAATACAGATATAAATTTAACAGAACAGAGATGTTTAGATCTGTGAAGGTACTGAACTAGTCAAGTAGTATTCCAGAATTATTCAGACTATGAAGAAAAAATTAAATTTAAGATTAAAAGATCTTCGTGATATCAGAATTATAAAGGACTGAAGGACATTTATAGATACAAAAAAAAAAAAAGAATATTCTAGGAAGGATTTAGTCAATCCTTAGTAGTTCAGTAAAATGAATTGTTTAGTAAGATGAAGTGTTTTTTGTTTTTTGTTTTTTTAACTTGGTAGATGGGGTGCTCTCTGTGTGTTAACTAATTTATTGTGATCTGTTTCGCTCAGGTTATATTATTTTATTGAAATGCTTGTGATACATGATGTTATGTTAATGATACTTTATGTAAAGAATAAAAATTATCACATTGATTCTTATGACCTTATCAAGTACAAATGTGTTGATAAGAAATGCAGTAGATACTTTTACAATATTAGGAAATTCCAATTCTGAATAGATAGACAAATTTGAATTCCCAATTCCTGTGAGGAAATTGCATTGCACAGGGAGAATGTGAGAGTCTAGGGGATCTTTGACTTTAAATACAGAGGAATATTAAAACAATAGTTTATACTGCTGAGAAATATTTACTGCAGAAGAATAATTGTTAGACAATTAATAGGAACTGTAGTGAATTAAGAAAAAAAACAATTGGTAGGTATTGAGGTATACCTGAACAGGTGTACAGGATCTGCAATCTTCTCTCCAGAGTTTAAGGCAATTTTATCCCTAATAACAGTGATTCTCTGTATATGTTAAGGTTTGTTTTTTATTTAAAGTAACATAAATAATCAAGAAATATCTTCTCTTTAGCAACATCCTAGGTGCTTTCTGTGATACAAAGTGGCTGGGTTTTCAGTTCCTTACTTTTGCTTGTACAACTATTCTTAACTATATCTACAATGTATCATATTAATAATAAAAGCCGTGTCACAATATTTAAAACAAAAATCTATGCTATGGCATTAACTAACAGAAATAAATAAAGAGGAAACACTTGTAAGGAAACAAAATGACGGACACTAGAAGTAATTTAGGCTGTTTATCTGACATGAAAACATAGGACTATGTCTTTTATCTTTGCTGCATTATTTTAATCCATTCATTTAATGTGACCATAGGACTCTTGATTTAGTCGTATGAATAAATAAAGCAATAATAATTTAGTTACTCTGAGACTCATTACCTGACAGTGATGTCTATAGCAGTTATTTATGACTACACACAAGAATATACAAAAATTTGATGTTGATATAAATGATTGAATAAATCTTAAAAATTATCTCAAAATATGAGTAATAAGCTCAGAGTCAGTTGTAAATAATTAGCTCATTATTATTGATAAACCTTTGTCAATTTAAAATGAATATAAACATCTTCTTTGAGTAAAATCAATTAAAAATTCCTAGATTAAAAAAGTTCTTTCCTCTCATTTGTCACTTCTGCAATTACTTGCCACTACTATCCTAAGGGGAAAAAAGGTGTGCTTTAAGTATATTGTTTTCAAAGGTCTATTTTTAGGGATACCTTATAGATAATTTTTGAACACTGGAATAAGGAAAATTCAACCTTGATGTTTCTGGATTGTCTTCAGTATGGTGGATAATATAATTAAATATTCTTCAGCAATTAATGTTTATATTTTTAGGATATGTAATTTTTATTCACTTTTAAAAATTGAAATAATTTATACCTCTTAGAATGTTATGCAATCTTAATATACAAGGCCATAAGAAAACACAAAATCATGGATCTGGAAGTGCAATGAAAACCCACCTTTTTCTTAGCCTTTGTATTTTGTTTTTCCATTGTAGCACAGTTAATCACCATTAGCCAGCTTTAATACAGTCAGAAAGCAAAACAAAGATAACATGCTTGTGTCCCTGTAAGATCAATGTGTGGCTTAGATCACCACACAGAATGATTTGGCTTGAACTTGTGGTTTTTATTGAGGCTTCTGTTTTATCTAATATTCACATTCTCTTGGTACAAAGAACATGCAACCCATCGTTATAATCACATAACATTCCCATAAATTGTGAATGTGAAGAATCAGAAGAAGAGCCAGGGTTGTGTGACCTCCATCATTGCTCCCATGAAAATTAAAGGATGTCATTGTGACAAAGCCCCTTTGAAGGTTTGGGCAAAAGTACAGTGGAATATTTAATGAGACTGAGAAACACAGAACAGCTGGATTCAGACTCTGGGGTACCTTGTAGGCATCATTGATGTAACTCTTGTGAAAAAGAGAGATACTGAATGTCACGTTTACTTTTATAAAGTAACAAATGAGAGACTCTTAAAAATACTGACATTTCATGAGCATCACGGTCTAAATAGTAGTCTAAATATTTCCAATTGTAAAATATAGAAGTGGTAAATTTATGATATCTTGCCCTCTTAATTTAAAATCTTGTGTATTTTTTGTCAATTCTTAGACTGTACTTTTAGAAACTATAGGTGACACGACACAATTCCATGTTTTCTTCAAAGATATTCCTCTCTGCATTAAATGGGGGAAATTCAAACAGCTGGAATTGAAAAAAGACATGTAATTGTCCAGTTTTATAAAAATGTCTACAAGAGTAGTAGTGACTAGATTCAACATGCAACTGCCATCTTGATGAATGTTTCCATCACTTTCCTGGGAGCCAATTATACTGTTTTTTTTTGTGTGTGTGCAGGGATTGGAGATCAGCCAGATCAGTGGTGTGCACAAAGCCTCTTTAGATCTGTCTTTTAAAACAGGAACTTCCTCCACAGAATGCTACAGCAAGTTTGAAGCATCATTCCATCTGGTAAGAGAAGATGCTTTCTATTTCTCTTTATGGTAAGAATTAGATAAGAGAACCTTTCAGATAGTGGTGATTCTGCAGGGAGCAGATGCTCTGAGCTACAAGTTACAAAATGTTTTCTGCTTTAAGGTTTTCTTCATGATGTCTATTGCCTTATGTTGTAGCAGATAAACAGTAACACTAAGTTCTCTGTGTCATGCTAAAGTTGTATTGGAGGTAGAAGAACCTAGAGTTCCTCGGCTGATGAATGGATGTGTGTTTATGTGATGTTTAATACTATAACTCTGGTCAAGATGAAGATTATTGAAACCATAGTGATTTAATCTGTGTTTTTACGTTTTCCTCTGTCTAATATTATAATGAATAATCACCCACGCACCACCAATAAGTATACCTTGGGGATTATTGACAAACCTTTGGAACTTTCTAACTTCCTTCATTTTCAAGATTGGGAAAGCTGTAGATAAGAATTGTTATGAATTTGTTTATATATGGATTTTTCATTTAGCACTAAATAAAACAAATGTGTCTAAGTGGGCAAAGTGTATGGTTTGTTGTTCTTATCTTTTGGCCTGTACTGATTCTCTACAAGTACACAAAAAGCTCTACACATTATCAACTTTCCATGAATTCATCTTTATCAAAATAAAAAAAATCAATATGTATGTATATATTCACATATGTATATATTGATAATATATGATATATAAGTGTGTGTGCACGCACATGTGTGTGTGTGTGCCCATAAAGGCAAATGTATTTATTCAAGTAAATTTCATATGTGAGTATACATGTAGAATTGTAGGTGAACATATGAATTTAATTACACAATGTACATAATATCCCATTTACATGCTATAACAAGGTAAATCCAGAGGCACTAGGAGCTTTCTGCTCTCAATTTTGCAACTTCATTCTCTTAAATAAGCATTAATCTAGAAACACTGATGTAAATTTATAATATACCAAAGGCTGTATTTGAAGATAAATCTAATCTGTCAAACAAAAATAAACCTGAAGTGGCAATTTTATTTGGTTTGGCTACACTATTCTATCCATATTTATGTGTCCATCTATTTTGAATAAAACCCTTTTATGATTTGTACAATAGAATATCATTCCCAGCTTCAAAAAGATAATTTGCAATGGCTTGTAGGTCTCTAATAAATATTATATTCATTCAACTTTTCTAAAAAATAAATTACTGTGCATTTACCTTGTTCACTATTTTAAGAAATGAAATTTCCTGAATTTTAAGTAAAATGAACATAAAATATTTGCATACATTTAATGAGCATTTAATAAGTAGACTTAAAAAGTTTTACATTGAAGTGAGGGTTTGGTTTAAGGTAGAGATAAAAAGTAGCTAAAGCAAATGAGTTTAAAGGAAGAGAAAAATCTGTACCAAAAGCAAGGGAGTATCAAAACTGGTAGTTGGTAAAATGAGAAATAAATGTTCTTATTTAACAGTCTATTTCTGCCTTTAACTCATGAGCTTAAAGAGTTTTATTAAGGCCAGTCTGCCATCTTTCCTTTCATTTAGATAATACACATACACGATCACACCCCAAAACATAAGCTAATGACAATTGTTATATTTTCTAAGATTGTACACACATACAAGATTGAGTCACACATACTCCACAGAAAGACCACATATCCAAGATTATTTGGAGACCAAATATTGATCTTGAAGGAATAATAATAATAACATCAAGTTGAGTGATGGAAGAACACTGAATCTGGGAAGAGTTCTATACATCTATCTATCCATATCTGCCAAGCTGCATCTTTAAAACACCTGTCTTTGTATATATCACCATTTTGGCCCTTAATTTCTTATTGTACTTTGTCCATAGTGATGCCTGAACTTCTTGAGAAGTGGATATAAAAATTGAAATGATATAAAAAATATTAACTCCTTCCTTAAATATCAGAATTTGTTGGATATTTTTACATCACATGACACTGATACATATAGTGTTATACCTATACATTAGTTGATATGTTCAACTTATACACACAAATACATATATATGAGTATACATACACATATACATATATTAGTATACATAAACACATATACACATACATATACACATGCACATACACATACACATGTATATATATGGAGAATATATTTATATGGATGGGTAAAAACAAGCTAAGGCAATCTTATTGCACTGGAAATATTACAAAAGATAATTATAGATATGATAAATTGTAAGAATATGATAAAGACTAGAATGATGATAAACAGAATAGATATATTGAGATAGGATAGAGAGATTAATTATATATATATATATATATATATATATATATATATATATATGTTGTGGAGACTATGTGTGTGTGTAAATGTATATTAATAGGCTTCTATAGTAGTAGAATGTTGCTAAAACTATGTTATTTTTATAATATTTTCAATAATAACATTATCTCTATATTTTCCTCTACCTGCAAAGCCATATGTTAATTTCACTAATTGCCATCCAAACTCATCAGAGTATGCAGGTACTAACTAACAAGCTAAGTCAATTTCATTGCAGTGAAATGTTATATACAGAGATAGTTACAGAGATGATAAATTATAAGAATGTGATAAACATGATAATGATGCAAATCAGAATAGATATATTGAGATATGATAGAGACTGATAAATGATAGGTAGACAGATAGGTAAATAGATGGACTGATAGATTAGATAGATATGTAGATAGATAGATAGATGATAGATAGATAGATAGATAGATAGATAGATAGATAGATAGATAAGTAGCTAGATAGATGATAAATCTGTAATCTCACTGATGTTTTAAAATTCCAGCTACAACATCTTAAATTTTTCATTATCCTGATTTAAAATCGTACATTTAATCTTGTCATTCAATAAATTATATTGTGCATGAAGTGAATGAGGCCTAAAATTTAATATTATACTTAATTTTATTTTTTCTATTACCACTCCCTAAAATCATTAAACTTACAAGTTATAAATTTTCATAGATAGATGATTAATAAATAAATACATGAACTTTTATAGATAGACACTCATTTTTTTCCATCAGAAATGAATAAATTTTTTCATCTTTTTTACACTCCAGATTTTATCTCCCTCCTGGCCAACTCTCTGACTGTTCCACATCCTATACCTCCTCCCTTCCCCTGTATCCATGAGGATGTCCCCACTCCCTCAAGCCTCACTCCACCAGGCCTCCCCATTCCCGGGGGCCTCCAGTCTCTTGAGAGTTAGGTGCATCTTCTCTGACTGAACCCACACCCTGCAGTCCTCTGCTGTATACATGTTGGGGGCCTCATCTCAGATGGAGTATTCTGCCTGGCTGGTAGTCCAGTGTCTGAGAGATCTCAGGAGACCCTTTCACATTAAAATTTATGTTATAGAATGCTACTATTTATATTCTCAGAAAGTAGAAAAATTGATAAGCAATATTGACTCCTTCCTTACCTATTAGATTGTGCTGTATAATTTTATGACAACTTGAATAAAAAATACAGTCATATGTAGATTTTAATTTCCCAAATTTAATTTCCCACATCTAAACTCATCTGAGAGGGAGAAATTACAATTAAGACAATGATTCTATAAGATTGAGGTACACCAAGCATGCAGTGTATTTTCTTAATTACTGATTGATGGGAGAGCGTCTACCCCATGATAGGTAAGGCTACTCCTTTGCAGTCCTGAAGCTTATGGTAAAGCAGGCTGAGAAAGTCAAATTGCCAGAGAGCAAACGGCATTTCTCTATTATTTCTGGCTTTTGAGTTTCAGCTCAGTTTGAGTTCCCATCCTAATTTCTTTTGATGATGGACAGTGATGTGCAAGGAAACCCAATCAAACCTTTCCTACCCAACGTTCCTTTTTTATGGTGTTTCATCCCAGCAATGTATTCCTAACTGACGAGTAATTTACCAATATATAAATATAACTGGAATTCTGAATGTTAAGACCCTGATACCTGTAAGATCGTCCTACTTCTCAAATGAGCGTGCTCTATCCATGAATATATAGAGACAAGTGTCAGACTGAACTAATCTCTGCTTTTCAATGCTTTCCCTGCACTCCCGTGCTGCTTTTTGCCTCGTCTCTCTAATGGAAACACAGTTAAGAAAAAAATATAAAAGTTCACAAAGCCTTAGTGTGTCTCCTCTTTTTGTTCACTCATCTATTATTGTTAATAGCGTAAGTAATTAAACCAAGCTCCACTCACTTCTAGTTCTTCCTCCTTAAAATGGAAATAATGACATCAATTTTATAGGATTAGATGAAGTAGTTTTGGTTAAGGATTACATATAATGTGCTCATTTTCTTATTCTGTAACTTAATATGAAGTAATTTAAAAACTGATATATCTAACAGAATAGCTTTTAAATATTCCATTGGCTTGAGAAAGTTCTGCATCCTCTGTGACATTTTAGAAATTATATGGCAATCAGGTAATTCATTTCTATCATATGAAAGAGAATGGCATTTTCTATTATTGAACCAATGCTAACCAGTGCTGAGACTGTACATGTTCTTTCGGAATGTGAAAAGATGTGATCATGCTTGCTTATATGGGCGTGTGTTGGGTAATCTTGAAAACTAACTGGTAAATAGATTTTTTTGTGTGATTTTGTAATTTCACCTCTTTTTTACACAGAAAAATGAAGAGTAGGAAAATTCACTGTAAGTTAAAAGCCTAGCTCTGTAGAGAAGTAAGTTAGAACATGTTCTCACTATCCTGGGGAAGAACAGTACATGATCAGTGAGCTCTGAAGGAGTAAATGTGTAGAATTTGGGCAGAAAAATAACTCTGCTAACATTCAGCAATACCAAGACGGGTTCCTTAACAAACGAGAGAATCCGGGTTTGGTATAGAAGAGTGTAGCAAATATGCTTGTGAATATTTAGTTATTTAAAATTAAGGCATAGATAGTACCTACTTTTCTTCCAAATTATAAAAATGGATAGGTGTATATCTAGACAATGTAGACATCATTTTTTTTCTGTTTATTCGATTAAAGTTTGTTTAGAAACAGTGTCATGTGCACTTGGAAGTACACATACTATAACTTTCAGAAACTTGAGGATGAGACTTCTAAACCAAATATAAAACACGAAATGCTTTCTACTTACATTATAAGCTGAGTCAAGGAAAACAGAAACACTGTTCTACTAGTGAATATATATATATATGCGTGTGTGTGTGTGTATGTGTATATGTGTATATCTGTATATGATGTGTATATGTGTATATATGTACATATGTATTGTGTATTATGTATTATGTATATAAATATATATATGATATATATACACAATATTTTCATTTTGCCTTTATCATTTATCATAACTCACCTCAAGAAACTGGAATTTAGATTACAATGTAATTCAGTGTTAGCAGAAGTCTTCAACAACAAACGTATCAGTGGGAATAACATATATATTAAATAAGAGAGGATAGCAGTTTATTGATAGTCAATGTTTTAGTTGTTTATTCTGAAAAATTCATTAATATTGATAGAAATTAAAGAAAATATGCTAAGTATACATTTTCTGAGACTTCCTATAATTTTTTAAATTGGAAATTGTATGTATATAGTGATATTTGTTAATATTTTACCATAAATAATTTTATTTCATATTAAACAGAATTTATAAAAATATCATTTTAGACAGTTAAAAGAAGTAAATATTAGATATTAAGTTCAATAATAATAAGTTAAGATACAATGAGACAAAACCCATACTATTTAATATAAACAGAAAATATCCTATAGTCTAACGACATTCTTTAACTACATAGATAGGATTAACTTACATTTCACATAACAACATAAGAGAGAGAGACTTGAAATGTCATCTTAGAAAACAGGGCTGATTTTCTAATTCCTTTTGAAAATTCTTCCAAATAATCATTTTATTCTGATGCTTGTGCGGATAGCTTCTTACCTATTGTACATCAGTCTCCCTACTCCACACAACGCTTTGAATAGGATATAACTCCCAGCCTTTGACAGTGACATGAAAGATTAGCAAGAGTTTTGACTTTGACAAATCAGATATATTAAACCTTTGCTGTAAGGATGTACTGCACAAAAGCTGGTTTGTCATTATAACTAAGATACTCCTTGTTTGCTTTCTATAAACCTGGAACACCATAAGGTATTACAATTAAATGACAGTCAATTACATGTCCATGTACAAATTCACACTATTTTATAATGTCCTGTTGAAATATAAAGTCTTAGAGAAAAGACTCTCCAAATGATCTTGGTAGAAGGAAATATGAGTTCTTCTTGGAACAGATTTTTTTACAAATACTGTCCATTCACAATTTCATAGACCTACTATGAATTTTCATTCTTGACTGCCACTCTCTCCTCTATTGCACCTCCCCTCCCATTCTCCTGTGCTCCATAAAAATCTGTTTTCCTTAATTACAAGGTTTGGTTAGTTTAGTGAGCCAGAACAATTATGTTGCTTTGCAAGCTTTAAGCTGTCAAGGTCACAAAAGTCAGTTCTTAAAGGTTTGATTTTGGTTCAGTCCAAAGCTGGTTGTACGTCAGTTGATTGAGGTAACTCGGCCCTCTGACAAACACTGCTTTGATTTGATTTTTATGATTTGATCTCCTACACCAACTGAATGATTGCCAAGATCAAAAGTGACATATTTTCACAATGTATTAATTTATTATTGATATTTGTTTTAATAATCTATGAGTACATTTGGAAATCAACTGATTTTTCTTTTTCTGTCTTTAGTGGCCAAGACATTTATACAGAACCTCTCCATGTACTTATTTGTTTGAGATAAGCATTATGTCTACCAACTGATTAAAACAAAACTCTATGACTGAACCTCTATGTATGCTAAATAAAGGGTAAATAACTGGGAAGAACAAGACATTTGAATAAGAAAGGGTGGACTGCCCAAAACCTTTTTCCTAGATTAATGAGTGTTCTTAATTACATTCATAAGCCATTCTATGTTGTTCTACATCTTCTTTGATTGAAACACAATTCTAATCCTTGATAGAAAATATTACATGTAGGATCAAAGTACTAGAGACTTAATTTATCTTCTGAAGTTTACCTTCTGCATAGGTTTAAATAATTATGAGTGACTTTTAGGATAAAATTAACAATGACAAAATGAACAAATATCTCAATGTCTATTTCTTGTTTAATTAACTAACCATTTTACTTCTCATAGATCTTTACTGGGTTATACATAGTATTCAGCATTTGTATTTTGTTTATATATTTTATGTTTCATCTTTATTCCAAGGTCTTTAAAATATCATAAATATGTCTAGGAAATTGTAAAAATATGATTTTGTGAACATTATTTTCCAAAAGACTTACTGGTATAATTAATACACAGCACATATATTTTGTGAGTCTTAGGTATGGTGTTTCAATTCAATCCAATATATAAAGAATCATAATATTTGATACATGTTATCAACAATCTTATTTCCAAAAACCTATTTATTATGTCATTATGGGATAGAACAACTCTTAGAAACTGACATATATCCCAAATGACATTATGAAGCTAATCAGCTGTTTATTAGTACCATTTCATGAAGATATTTAGCCTTAATTCTGTCAAAGAAAAACTCAAAATTCAAATAAAAGGAGGTTTAAATTTAAAGTTTGTGTGTTTTCACAATCTCTATTATGATTCTGAGTCACATAATAGTTAATTTTGATCAAGTGCTCCAAGATTATATTCTCAGTAGGAAAATAGTTTTAAAATGTGCACCATTTTAAAAAAACATTTAGAGCATCAAGATAATTAAGTAGGAAGATTCAGATGTTTTAAGAAATATTCCATTAAATAATTATTGACCTATTGTGCTTGTAAAAAGTCAAATAGATTTGTGGTAAACTTTATATGTTGGATATATTTCTGGACCAGAGCTGTTGCAAATATCTGGGTGTATTAAAATGAAAGTTGATTCAAAGCCAAAGAACAATGTGGTTCTTAATGCATTGTGGGTATCTTCTGTGGTTTATGTTTTATGGAGAGGACCTCAGAATATTTAAAGTTAACCTGAAAATATCTCAGCATTATACTCTGCTGAGATTTGCCCTAGCTTTAAAACTTGCTAAAATTTAAATATTCCATGAATAAACTTATTATCTATTAATTTGCATACTCAGAAAACTAGCAAACTGCATTTTGTGTCAACTATATGAATAACCCATGATTCCAGTTCATCTTTCAACATTAGCTTTCATTTCTAAAGGACGGATTTTGCTGTGACTTCTTGTAAAAAGGAAAGAAAATCATATTTAAACTAATTCTAAGTACTTTTATTCTTAACATTTTTTTTTCAAATTTCTGTCACATGGCCTCTACCCAATATTTACATTAAAAAGTAAGAGATATTCATGCCATTCTTATATATTCAAGACATTGCTTAGTAATGAGAATCAAAGATGACCTTCCCCAAATGCAGGGCTCTACATGCATCTGTTTTTCTATGAAAAGTTTAGTGATTTCATGAGCATATGGAAATAGATTTCTTTTAAGTGCCCAGCCATCATAAGAAAATATCATCAGATAAAACTCTTCAAAAGAAAAACAAAAATACCCACATGAACCTTTCATTTCTAACTGAGTTTCAATTTTTACTTATCCATTGAACTGGATGCCTTTAATTTAACCCCAACTTTCCTCATAATACTTATTTGAGGTCATAAAATGCCATAATTTTTACTTTGTTCAGGGTAAACTAAGGGGTTTCTGTTCTCAACCTGAAAAGTTACTCTATACGGACATGGATTTTATTAATGTAAACATTAAATCTGATCAAGCCTATAAGTAGTTACAAATTTATAAGTATATGATTAATAAAGTTATTATCTTATGTGTGTTTTATATATCTTTATATGTGCACACACACAGAGTCAAAAGACTTGAAGACTATCAGATTTTTTAATTTTAAATATAAAATTCTAACCAAGCATGTTTTATATGCAAATTTAGTGTTTTCCATTGAGCTCCATTCTCAAACATTTATTTCCTTTTAAATATTAATGGTTTTTAAAAATTTAGAAATGTATGCGATGGATATTCAGCAAGAACTTTTCAGAGATTTGTCTGCCTTAAGAAATTCTTTGTGCATAAGAAATGATAAAATTTAATAATTTAACTATTTTCCAACATCAATATATCCATATTTAGAACATTTGATAAAGTAAATAATCTTTGAAAGGATATAGACAAATATATTATACTGCATGAATATATTTTATCAAAAAAAAATACAGTGGATGAAGTCTTGGAAACAGGTTTTGCTTTGTTGCTTTCTAACATAAATCTAGTTCAATGTTTGTAATAACTCCCCAAACTATAGAGAACCATGAAACTTATTAGGGTGGGAACAAAGAAAATAAACCTTAGAATTTTTCTACAGAGTTATTTCAGCTTTTAGACAACCGTATTTTGGAAGTGTTTCCTGGCAGAACCTCATCAACTTTCTCTATTTTTCTATGATGAATACATTTCAAATCTCATTGATTCTCTTTTTACCATTGTCTACCAATAGCTTTCTTTATTCTTAAACTCTATTTCATGCTTCTCTTTCCAAATATGTAATTTTTCCATTGCCTGTTGTGTGTTATAAACCCATGGGCTCTACCTGAACCCAGATATATGTTTTCATCTTGCTTTATCAGTCACTAGTTATAAGTAGATTTGAATGTGAAAATTAAGGTGATGGTACATATTTTTGTAATATAATATTGAAAATGATTAAAAATAGAAAAAAAGTATACTCTTTGATAATGTACTTACAAAACATTTTATATATTATACTAATTTACAATACAGGCTCTAGATGACAGTGGGAATCAATATAGTGTACATTAATTGTTTTATATAATGTTAGACAAGGAACTATTCACTAAAAAAAATGCACTTTTGGATTATTTTCATCATATGACTTTTAAAAAACATGTTATTGGGATATTTTGTGGTTTAGAAAATTAAATGAGGTTGTGTGTAATGTTGTAAGAATTACTGTGTTCTAGGTCTTCATTTTATTAGACCTACTAAAACAAATAATTTTGTTGCTGGAGACTCTGGGTCAATTAATAATTGCTTGTAAGGATGAGGGCCTGAGATTGGATATCCAGCACTGCCATCAAGCAGAACAGAAGGGAGAATGTCTACAATCCGAGCAGTGGAGAGCAGAGTATGGCAGGGCAGAAGGAAGGAAATCACTTGAGATCACTGGCCACTCAGTCTATTTGAATCTATGTATGATCAGCATAATTGTGAAGGATTCTGTATAAGAATTTAAGCTGCTTATAACCCAACCATGGATCCAGTTCAATGGCAGTAAGTACCCTGTACTGTTTGGCGTGTTTCTGGGATTTTCTTGACAAAACTCACCACTGTTGTTGTAGTAAATGAACACGATGTGATGGTTGTCAAATACCTTCGAAATACTTATGTTTATAGACATATATTGGTGCTTTCATAAGCCTTTGTCAGAGAAGCTTCTTTTTGCTGTGGACAGTGTATAATCTGAGAGTAATACAGAAACTGCGCCTGATGGGTAAATGTGTTGAGAGTAGGTGGCTGTTGAATCCTTAGTCCCAAATGGAATATTTATAATTCTATCACTCTTCAGGAAGTGTTCCATGAGGGAAAGTGCTGTGACATGTTGTCTTCTGTAGGTGGCATGGCTGTGGTATTCATGAACTCACCAAAAACTTCTGTTACCTGAACAAGATAAGCGACACAATTGAACCTATCTGTATTCCATCACATTAAGCCTCATAAAGCCTCATGCCTTGCTGTAAACCTAAGTTTATTAATAGCTGGTGACTGTTAGAGAAGGGTGAATAATTTTGATTTAATGGTTTAGACATTGGTGAGTGGCCTATACTCAAGTAAATAATCCTACAACCATGGTCATGCAACCAACCAATGCTGATAAATTCAAAGGATCTCTAAAACTGTATGATGAAAAGTACATACGCATAGGGAATTAGAGGGAAAAATGAGATGCCATTGTGAGGCTGGATATGATCTAAGTACATCATGCACATATATAAAATCATCATAAAGTTAACTATTTTTAAAACAATAAAGGATATGGGGAGATATTGAGTAAAATACATTTGGTCTCCACACATATATATGTGTGTGCAACTATACATAGACATACAAACATGTACACTACAAACACGCATATATAAAAACAAATCTCCCCATATCCTTTTTTCATATGCTACATGCCTCATAGGGGAGCTAATTTTTCCATTACAAATTTCGTCTGTAATCACTTATGAAAATAATTTAAATATTTTCAACAGTTGAAATATATGAGTCCAGAGTATGTATAATTACCCACAACCACAGTCAAAATTAATGCTTAAATATAACACCTTTTTACTTACATATTTGTTTAAAATTAAACCAATGATATAAATACAGGCAAATTAAAACATTAGTTACACATATTTTGTGTACGTTCGAAACTTTAAAGATATCTATCAATAGACCTTGCAGATTATTAATAATACTTATATATTTTACTTGAGTATAGTTTATAATCAAAGCTTAGCTAATATTAGCAACTGGAAATCCCAAAGCCAGAGATGGTTTTTAGTGGTTGAACACATGTTAAGGCCATGCTTCTCAATCACTACAGAAAGAAAATAGAAAATATAAGAAGAAACGTAAGAGAAAAAAAGGATAGGCGGAGGGAGACAGAGACAGAGAGACAGACACAGACACAGAAAGAAAGAGATAGATTAATTTAATGCATATATATTCAGACTCATTAATAACCAAATATTACTCTTCTCACTTGATAATTAAATGAAAAAGTTTGCTCTTTTAATTTTGAGTGACATAAATCATGTTGTTATTGATTTGTTCAGATTGTTTTCATGCAAGTTATACACCATCAAATTATACAATAAAAATTACTGAAAAGCATTCATGAGTATAGAACTGTTTGCCTCTCTATGTTCTTAAAGCTAACTGATCCTCAAAGAATGTTAATGAGAAGTCTTACTGCGTGAAATTCCATGCAATTAATGTGACAATATTGGATAAAGTGGGTAACTTAAAATCTAATCTATTTTCTCACATGTCAGAAGCCCAGAACTTTTAAAAATGAGTTGCCATTAAGGCCACCAGTTTTTGAAACACTGCAGAAGAGTCTTCTTGTGTGTGTGTGTGTGTGTGTGTGTGTGTGTGTGTGTTCTTGATTTTGGTATTGATAGCAACCCTGCCATTACTTAACTTATAGATGTGTATGTCTAACTTTTGTTTAAAACTTTTGTTATCATCTTCTTCCTATTTTCTCTGTCCTCACTTGATTCCAGTGTACATTGCTGGATCTGCTGCTAACCATTGTCTTATGAGGATGTCAATCTTGTCATCTCCTACCCTCTCATTGACAACATCTTAGCTTGATGATTTCTACAAAGAACTCATTTCAAAGTAAGTTCATGGCAATAGGTACTATGGATTAGAAACAAGATACATTTGCCAGAACACAATATAACATAACCTGGTAAACATATTGTTTCTTGCTAATATATTTTAAAGTCTTATATACAACTTATTCCTCTTTATGTTTTTGCACCTTTATTCAAACACCTTCAGGACCCAGCAGAAGAGGAGGTGGAGTGTATAAGAGCCAGGGGGAGGATGGAGGAGACCAGGATAACAAGGCCCTCTATTTCAACTAAGCAAGTCTTGTATGAACTCAAAGGCTGAAGTAACAAGCATAGGGCCTGGTCCTACATGGATTGACATGAGGTCCTCTGTGTATATATTCAACTTTCAATTGAGTATCTTTTCGTGGGACTTCTAAGACTGGGTCACTTATTCTTGTGACTTCTCCAGCTCTTTTCCTTCTGTTGGTTTTTTCTTGTACAATTTGATATGTGATGGTTTCTGTCGTGTGTGTGTGTGTGTGTGTGTGTGTGTGTGTGTGTGTGTGTGTGTGTTATCTCTTATAAACCTGATCTTTTCTAATAATAACCAGAAAGGGAGCAAGAAGAGACATTGAGTGAATCTGGGAGGTTTAGAGGGAGGAAAAGTTGTACTCAGTGTATGTGGCAGGACTTTCCTGCCCATTGTATTTGCAGTAGATCTCTTCATTAGATAGAGAAGAGGTAGGCAGAGCTATGAGTTGGGAGGAGAAAGGAACGAGAGGAGGAGAAGGAGGAGAGGAGAGATGGAGGAAGATGTTGCCCTCATGTCTCTAGCTATCAAAGGTAGTTATTATTATCAATGTTAGATATTCGGAAAACCAATTCTAATTGTGTGGGCATCTTTTGTATTAAGTATTTGCTGATATATAGATCTATTTGGTTAACCTTAAGCATTATGAGTCTTATTTATACTGGGTACTGGGAATTGTTATACCTACTGCCTGGGGGTGGCAGAGTTGGCCCAGAGCCATGCTTAGAAACCTGGAGCTGACTAGTGGAGGCAGCAGCCACAACAACGTTTTGTTGGTCCTGGGCCAGCACCACCAGAGAGCAGGTGTCACCATTAGTGAGGGAACTTAGAGCAGAAACATGGTGGCCAGGCCGGGAGCTAGCTGGCTGTGTCCTTTTTTCTAATACCTCACACAACAAGTGTATAATGTATAAGAAAAGATTCTATTTTCTATTTTTTTCTTTTCTTTTGATAGTATATTTTATTTACATTTCAGATATGATCCCCTTTCCCCATTTCTCCCCCACATGAACCCCCTGTCACATCTCCCCTCCTCTTGCATCTATGAGGATGTGCCCCCACATACCTGTCCACTCCTACCTTCCCACCCTCGAATTCCCCCACAGTGGGGCATCCATCCTTCGCTGGACCAAGGACCTCCTCTCTCACCTATGCCCAACAATAAGAATCTATTTTCAATTAAAGGCTCAAATAATGAACATTTGAAATGAAAAAAGAAAACTCATGACATTGATGTCAATATTCATATCAGTAGGACACATATTTTTATTCTTATTCTGCAAGACATAGTTAATCAGATACTTATTCCAAAATCTTGTTTCTCTTACATTCATTTATATGACGATGCAAATGGTTTCCAAATTACGTGGCATCAACACATTATTTCTACTTTATGATGGTGCAAAAGATTATTTCTAGTCAATGGTCATAGAGGTGAAGACATAATCTCTAGAGTGAACTGTTTCCTTAAGAGATGATGTTTGATAAGTGAGATGTGTATTTACTTTAATGTTATACTTAGCATACTGTTTATGGGGAATTAATTCCAATGTACAATTAGTAACATTTGTATTTCTCTAGGAATTTGTGAAAATGCCAAATTAGTATATGGTCAATCTTCAAGTGGATACCCATTGGGTCTTAGTAGAGCCAGGCTCTCTTCTGCTCTCTATTACATGATTTAATAGTCTTTTAAAGGGCCCTACCACTCCAGTAAAATCAGAGATAAATCAGTTTCTCATTCATAAAGGAGTTGATTATACCAGATGCATAGGAATGAGGTAAGATTTTATATTTCACACTTTCATTATATTGAAAAAAATCTTGTCATGTTTCCTTCCATACCAGCTGATAGCAAATTTCTTTTTTGCATATTTTTATTTTGTAATTTATTTCTTCTCTGAAAAAGACCTACTTCGGGACTGAATAAATGACTCACTGTGTAAGAACATGTGGCATGTGATGTATTACTTTTTCAAAAATATGAAGAATAAAATAGACATTGGAGTCCAGATGTTACCCCATGTCTCCTCTATCCCTTCTGCTTCCTGCAACTCTCCTGTAGCATTATAGAAACAAAAGAAACCAGGGATCTGTCTAGTATCACCAGTAGCAACCAAAGATTTTTGTTTCTACATCATTGTTATAGATGCTGATTTGATTCAATACTTGATCCCCAGTCACATTATGGGTTATATTCACTCTGCACCCCCCACCCCAAAAAGAGTTATTTGGGCCTAATAAACTGAACATGATTTGTAATTTTGAGAGAAAGCAGCTTCAAATAGCTACTGCTTCTCTTGATGAAATTAGGGAAGTGTCAACTTAGAGAAAGCATAGTCAATTAATAAGTGATTCTCTCCATTCAGTTCAAAATAAAATAACCCTGAAACAAAGGTGCAATTGTAGCAAGAATTCTAATCTCGTATTGAGCAGCCAGCCATTAATGTACACAAGTTAAAAAACCTTAAAAAGACTCAGTGATTAGGAATATAGATCTTCCACATGAAGAGGATTTATTATAGCTTGCAAAGGTAACTAATGATTGTTTTAAAATATCCACAGTTAGGAAATCTTGTTACAGTTCTTAAAAATGGGTTTTTCTGACAGCTCATACATTTTCTAAGTCAATAAGAAGTAAGTAATATGTGTTCTGCATTTTAGAAAAGAGGCTCTAGGGCCTCAAATTGTTCTGATGAGAACAGAATTCCTTCCTGTGATTTGCTGAACATGCACGGTATCGCAAACACTAAATCTGTGAGGGGAATAATTAAAAAGCAAGAATCTATTTGTCTGAAAACCATATTGATTAATGCAGATGATCTCCCGATTTGAGTGTTTGTTTAGTACTAATTAAAATCCATTCTTACAATCTCCAGGTCTATATTTTCTTCTATGTTCATTCTCGTGAGAGATAATTTACCTCAAAGATTTCAATCTAAAAATTAATTTTGGAGAATAAAAACTATCAGAATTTAATGTTACCTCTGTATCTGTGTTCTCAATAGTTTATTCAGATTGTTCCTGGAGTATTGTGTAGGGAGAGAAAGGGAAGACAGCATATATTAATGATTTTCTTGAGAAATTTATTTCTTGATATTCAGGTTCTTGCTTTTCAAACTGGCTGCTAAGTAGAGAAGATGTGAAGACAATTCTAGTTACTCACAAACCATTCATTTAAAAAGATCTGTCTCCTCTTCCAATATTTTCTCCCTGGTTCTTTTACCCTTTTCCGCTCTGACATCTACTTATTCAACAGATGAACTAGGCTAAAGTTCATCTAGCTAACCATAGCCAGTTAAATCCAACCCTCACATCGATGCATAAGAATGCAAAGCTAGTAGGAAAAATTCATGGTTGTGATTTGAATACAATGCCCAATCTTATGTTCACGTATTGTTGCCAGGCTTGTGACACTGTTTTAGCAGGTGAGGGAAACTTGAGAATTGAGGCTTTAGATGGAGAAGGCGGCAGTCCTGGGCGTGCCTCTGGACGTTACATTGTTCCCTGGAGATCTTACTTTAATTTAAGCTTCCTGTTTACCATATGATGATTTGCCTACCAAGAAGCTTGGTTCCACAATGTCCAGATTAAGTACAACGTAAGGATGTGGGCTACAATCTTTGACACTGTGAGCTGAAATAAATCTCAGCTCCCTTAGGACGTCCTTTAATCCCACATCACATTCTTGTCACGTTTTCAGGCTTAGAATACTGTTAGCTTCTCAGAATCTCTAGCCAGCACACAGCTTGTTTTAAGACTGAAGTTTTACCAAGTCAATTCCACTAATAGATTTCTTTTTATGAACCACTTATATCTATATTTATGTCCGTCAATATTCAGAGCCCAAACATACCAAAACTTATTTTTCAAATATTTTTCATTTTTATTAATTCATTCATTTATTAATTCAATTTACATCCCAATACAACCCCTCTCTCCTCCCAGTCCCCTTCCCCACATCACTTTCCTCCATTCTCCCAGCCCCTTTCTCCTCTGAAAAGATGAAGCTTCCACCCTCCCTGGGTATCACCTCACGCTGGCACATCAAGACACTTCAGGGCTAGGGAAATCCTCTCCCACTGAGCCCAGAAAAGACAACCCTGTTAGTCGAACAGAATTCACAGTCAGACAACAGATTTAGAGACAGTTCCCATTCCAGTTGTTGGGGAAACTTAATGAAAACCAAGTTGCATGTCTGCTACATATGTGTAGAGACATAGATCAAGCCCACATATGCTCGTTGGTTAGTGGTTCAGTCACTTTGAGCCCCCGAGGGTCCAGGTTAGTTGACTCTGTGACTCTCCCTGTGGATTCTCTGTCCTCTTCAGGTCCCTCAATCCTTCCTCCAACTTCTCTACAAGATTCCACAGGCTCCATCTAATGCTTTGCTATGGGTCTCTGATTCTGTTTCCTTTGACTTCTGGGTGGAGCCACTTGGAGGACTGTTGTGATAGGCTCCTTTATGCAAGCATAACAAAGTATTAGTAGTAGTACAGTAATTGTTTCTTTCCCATGGAGTTGGTCTCAAGTTGGGCCATTCATTGGTTTGCCATTTCCTCTGTCTCTGCTCTATATGTGTTTCCTGCACATCGTGTAGGCAGGACACATTTGAAGTAGAAGATTTTGTTGTTGGGTTTCTGCCCTTATCACTCCACTGGGAGTCCTGCTTGTCTACAGAGGTAGCCACTTCAGGCTCCATCTCCCCCACTACAAAAGATCTCAGCAAGAGTCACTCCTCTAGTTTCCCTGGGGCCTCTCTCTCCTGTCCCAGGTCTCTTGCTTATCCCAGAGCTCCCGTCCCGTGCACCTTTCCTCGCCTCCGATATCTATTCTCTCTTTTTGGTCCCCTACTCTCTCTGCACATCTGATCCCCTGCTCAATTCTCCTTCGCATCCCCTCCCCAGCCCTCCCTCCATCCACCTCTGATATCTATTTTATTTCCTTTTTTGACAAAGAGTAAAATGTCCTCCCTTGAGCCCTCTTTTGTTATTAGACTTCCTTGTGTCTGTGGAGTATAGCATGGGTATCCTGTACTTTATGGCTGATATCTATTTATAAGCGAGTACATACCATGCATGTCCTTTTGGAACTGGATTAGCTCACTCAGGATGATATTCTCAGGATCCATCCATTTGCCTGAAAATTCATGATGTCCTTGTTTTTAATAGCTGCATAATATTTTATTGTGTAAATGAACCACTATTTCCTGTATCCATTCTTCAGTTGAGGGACAGCTGGGGTGTTTCCAGTTTCTGGTTCTTACAAATAAACTTGCTCTAAACATAGTTGAGCATGTATCCTTGTGGGATGATGGAGAGTATTTGGGCATGCCCACGAGTGATATAAATGGATCTTGAGGTAGATCCAATTTCCCAATTATCTGAGAAACCACCAAATTGATTTCCAGAGTGGTTGTACAAGTTTGCACTCCCACTAGAAGTGGAGGAGTGTTCCCCTTGTACCACATCCTCAACAGCATGTGCTGTCCCTTGAGTTTTTTTTAATCTTATCCATTCTGATTATACCAAAACTTTTATAAATGTCTATTTTCGTTACCACAGTTGTTTATCTGTCAACATTAGATCATAGACTTTTTCTATGGTTATTACCACCATAATATAGACTATGGTATTTATTTAACATAAATTTATTGGCTTAAAATAAACTTGTAGTTATGCTCCTTATGTCTGTTATCATGAATTTCATTTTCCTAGTAATAGATACCTTACTGGAATTAATATTGAAAAACTCAAGTTAAGTTCAAAGAAATATATAATGGAATATTTTCTCAACTTAAAATTGCTCTTTTCTTAGATGTGCAGCTGTCTCTTATAAAAGGCAGCCCTTCTGCTTTTCTATACAAGTTACTGCTACAACTTAGTCAGGAAATATATATATGGCAGCTTCAGAAAAAAAACCATATAAAAAGGAAAATATCTTTTCTTAACATAATCTTTTCTGAATGTACAGACAATTTTGTTAACAACCTCTGAAATAAAAGCAATTATTTATGAATTAGAGGACAACAAAAATGACCAAGACAATAGATCAATATTATTTCTGGAAATTGAGGACTGGGGTTACCTCTAGTTTGGAATAATAAATAAATAGTTATGTCATGTTGAGTTACATATATTTAACTTATTTGTAAATTGTTAATTATTTTATACATTTTCAATTTGAACATAACCACATAGCTTATCCCCTTTCCTTTAATTTCCTTCCACTATTAAATTGATAGCCTCTTTTTGATTCTATATATTCTACTTAATCCGTTCCTGCCATTTGTGTTTACAGAATTTATTTTTTTCATTCCCTAGTTATTATGTTTCTTTTGTAAATTTTCTTCCAGCAATATAGTAACTATAGGAATTTGAGAGAATAAAATCAAGCATTAGGGAAAAAATAGACTTAAATGTCTGAAATAAATTAAAATAGGCAATGTTTCTTAGTGTCTAATATACAAAAAGATAAATATTTGATGGTTTGTAAAGTGTGTACTCTGATATATTCCAGTACCATGAGTGACAAAAATATTGTTATTATACTTTGTTCCAGATGTTTTAGGCATCATAAAAATCATCTCAAATAGTTGCGTAAATCCCCCAAGAACCTTCCACTCAAATCAGAAAACAAATGGCTTCAGTATTTATATATACTGTGAGTGACTGGAGTTCTATGACAGGTCATATTTTTATTGTAAACTTACACACTGAAGCTTTCAACAAAACAATTTTATTTTCATGTCACCCATGTGTACACCCAAATACACTTTATGGTTGCACTACTTTTCAAATGCAATTGCTCTGGACTTTGGTTATTCATGCAAGAGTGTGTGTGTGTGTGTGTGTGTGTGTGTGTGTGTGTGTGTATGGTACATTTTCTGATACAATCAGGTCACATTATTTCGTGAAACTTGTTTAAACTGTCCAAGGATGTTGCCTAGCAACAACAAAAGGTTTGAAGAGCTTGACTTACATACATGTATATACGCAATTTATCTTCATTATAGCTCAATGATTTAAGTTGTCAACTCTCTTGTGACTATTGGGTATCTGTTAAGTGTGCATTTAATGCTTGGCTAGATTGTGCTTACAAAGAAAGAGCTGTAAATCTCTGTTTTAGATTTAAACCTTGTTGCTAACATAAACCCCTAATATGTCTTTATCTTTGTAGAACAATATCATCTTTCTATCATGAGTGTACTAAATGGACCTTACAGAATACTGAGCTATATGATTTATTCAAAATTCAAACGGAATTAACAGTTTTATGGTGCAGAATCAAATTGTACCTGGGGGAAATATTGAGCCAAATAAACTGAATAAACTAGAGGGAAAAAAAAGTAATATCCAACTTCACTAACATCCATTAGTCTTACAGAGCCATGAACATATTTACAAGCAAATAAAAAATTTCACCGTAACTTACTTTCTTAACCATAAACATTGAGCTATGTATAGCCAATATTAAAATAATTAATTTCAGAATTTAAAGGGATACATGCTATAATCTTTTTCTCTAGTTTGTATTTAGTTACCCATTAGATTTCAGATATCCACTGTGTTGTTTTCTTTTTCAATTGTGTGCATAATGACAGAGATTATAGAAGCAAGCAAAGATGTATGACTATATATTCAATATGGATAATAAAATTATTAATTATATTACATAATTTAAAATTGTTTTACATTTGCTTGATGTATACATATCTGTGTTTAAAATTGTTTTACATTTTTTTTATTCACTTTACAACCTGATAGCTGTCCTACTACCTCCCAATACCCCTCTCAGAGTCACTCCCCTATTCCCTGACACCTTCTCCTCTGAGTGAATGGAGCCACCCAGGTATCCCCCTACCCTGTCAAATCAAGTCTCGGCAGGGCTAGGCACATCTTCTCGCACTGAGGACAGACAAAGCAACCCAGGTAGAAGAACATATTCCACAGACAGGCAACAGCTTTCAGGATAGCATGCACTCCAGCTGTTTGGGACTCAAATGTAGACCAAGCTGCACATCTGCTACATATGTGTGTGGGTCCTATGTCTAGCCCGTGTATGCTCTTTGGTTGGTGGTTCAGTCTCTGAGAGTCACCAGGGGTCCAGGGTAGTTAACTCTGTTGGTCTGCCTGTTGAGTTCATATCTCCTTCAAGGCCCTTAGCTATAGATCTCTGCATATGTTAGAGTCAGGTGCTTGGTGGAGCCTTTCAGAGGGCTGCCATACTAGGCTCCAGTCTACAAGCAGATCAGACTGTCATTAATAGTGTCAAAGTTTGGTGATTGCCCATAGGATAGGTCTCTAGTTGGACTTGTTATTTCATGGCCATTTCCTTAGTCTTTAATCCATCCCCCATCTCTGCATTTCAAAGAATGATTACAAAAAATGTAGTACATGTGCACAGTGGAATACTGTTTAGCTATTAAAAATAGAGACATCGCTAATTTTGTAGGCAAATGGATGGAACTAGAAAATAACATATTGCGTGAGGTAACCGAGCTGCATAGGACATGCATGGTATGTACTCACTTGTGAGTGTATATTAGCCATAAAATATAGGATACTCATGATATACTCAACAGCCACAAAGAAGCAAAATTAGAAGGAAGGTCAAGACAAGGATGCTTGAACCTAACTTAGAAGATGGAATTAAATAGTCTTATGAGAAAGATAGAGTGAATGACCTGAGTGAGAGAAGGGATGGGGAGAGAAATAAGGAAGAAGTTACAGGATTAGGTGCTCAGAGAGACAGGGGAGGTGGCCAGATGGTCATGAGAATGAATGGAAAACTGCAGCTGGCAGGGTTGGGGAGCAGAGGAGCATCTCAAGGTTGTAACAGAGACCTTGGATAGGAGAGGCTCATAAGAATCAGTGGAGATGACCTTAGTGGAGACTCACAGCAATGGGTATATGGAACCTGAAGAAGCCATCTCCAGGCAGGTAACGCAATGGAGCAATAAGGGCAGCAACCCACCCACAAAACCTTCCACACAAAAGTTTCACATTTGTTTGATGTATGTGTATGTGCCTATGCATATATACTCATGCCTGTGTGAAAGAGCATGTATGTACACATACTATACTCCACATATGAGCTTACAAACTTACAAGAGTTGGTTCTCTTCCTGCCTCCATATGGGAACTAAAGATCAAACTCATGTTATCAAGGTTAAGGTTATTTTAGATTTAATATAAATCTAAAATGAAAAAAAAAATCTCTGAAAGACTTTATTTTGTATTTAATAAAATTCCAATCACTCATTTTCAAAATAAAATATTAATCTCAAGGCAACTATTGAGATAACAATTAACAAAAGTATATTTTGTTCCTGAGTTTTAAAAATCATTATAGTCATTTGCAGATTTTAGTTCATAACAATTCTCATTAAAACTTATAAAATATTTCTATGTGATTAATTGTTGGTGATATATTTGTAATCAAAGCCTTTATGCCAAGTAATTTTGTGTGTCTGAGTGAGTATTTGAGGCAAAACAAAAACTACAGTAAATTAACATATTCATATTTACTTTCATATATATCTTTAAGTTAATTCTATAGTAAGTTGAGTATTTTTCTATAAGTTAATTTATTTTAATCATTGACACAGTTCAACTTTATGGATAGAAAAACTGATATTCTATAAAATAAAAATGAGATCATTATAATTATTATCATTAATATGTAGTTTCAAAATAAGACTATATTTTCATAAAACACATTCCTTTTTTATTAATTCAAATTGACCATCTGTGGAGTCTATATAATCTTGATACTTCATTAAATTTAATACAGATAGAGTTTTTAAATATCAAAGCAAACAGAATTTTTCTTTTTTAAAATATTTTATTGGATATTTTATTTACATTTCAGATGTTATCCCCTTGCCCTCCCACCAGAAACCCCTATCCCATCCCTCCTCCTCCTGCCTCTATGAGGATGTGCCCTCATCTACCTGCCCATTCCCACCTCCCCACCCTCAAATTCCCCACACTGGGCATCTAGCCTTCACTAGACCAAGGACTTCCTCTCCACCTATGCCTGACAATGCCATCCTCCCCTATATACACAGCTGGAGCCAAGGGTCTCTCCCTATGTTGCGGGACCTTACGGGGAATACTGAGCTTTGATTTTTTTCAAAAATTCAAACGGTTTTTAACATTTTTTTATGGTGCAGAATAAAATTTGTACCGGGGGGAAAAAATTGAGCCAAATAAATAAATAAATAGAGGGAAAAAAAATTAATACCCCAACTTCACTAAAAATTAAATTTAGTCTTAAGACCCAAAGAAAATTTTACAAGCAAATAAAAAATTTAAACCCAAACTTATTTTCTTAACCAAAAAACTTTGAGCTAGGGTATAGCCAATATTAAAAAAATTAATTTCAGAATTTAAAGGGATACATGCTATAATTTTTTTCTCTATTTTGGTATTTAAAAACCCCCATTAGATTTTCAAACCCAAACTGGTTTGTTTTCTTTTTAAATTTTGTGTGCATAAATGAAAAAAGATTTAGAAGCAAGCAAAGATGAAATGACTATATATTCAATAGGATAAAAAAAATTTTATTAATTATATTACTTTAATTTTAAAAATTGTTTAACATTTGCTTGATTTTATACTATCTGTTTTTTAAAATTTTGTTTTACTTTTTTTTTTTATTCACTTTACAACCTGAAAACGGGTCCTACCCCCAAAATACCCCTCAGGTTTAATCCCCTTTTTCCCTTTGACACCTTTTCCCCCTGATTAAAGGGACCCCCCAGGTTTTCCCCCTACCCTGTAAAATTTAAAAAGTCTGGGGCGGGGGCTGGGGCACATTTTTTCCCGCACTGGGGAAACAACAAAGAAACCCTTTAAAGAACTATTCCACGGGACAGGCAACAGCTTTGGGGATAGCATGCACCCCCATTTTTTTGGGGGACTAAAATTGTAGCCCCGGGGCGGGCCAAAATTTTGCTACATATGTTTTGGGTTCCTATTTTCTAGCCCGTGTTCCCTCTTTGGTTGGGGTTCAGTCCGGGAGAGCCAACCGGGGGTTTCCAGGTTTTATTTAAACTCTGTTGGTCTGCCTGTTGATTCATAACCCCTTTCCCAAGACCCCTTTAAGCTAAAATTTTTGCATATTTTGGGAGCAGGTGCTTGGTGGACCTTAAGGGCGCCATCCCTTGGGCTCCAGTTTTACAAGAAATTTTCAACGGGCCCATTAATAGTGCAAATTTTGGGTTTGTTTGGGCCCATAGGATAGGTCTCTGGGTTGGCCCCTTGTTATTTCATGGCCTTTTCCTTAGTCTTTAATCCATCCCCCTCCTGAAATTTCAAAAAAAGTTTAAAAAAAAAAATGTGGGTTACATGTGCACAGTGGGAATACTGTTTAGCTTTTTAAAAATTTGAGAAAACGTTTTAAATTTTGAAAGGAAAATTTGGATGAACTAGAAAAAAAACATATTGGTGAGGAAACCCCAGCTGCATGGGGGACATGATTTTATGTCCCTTTTTTGTGAGTTTTTTATTAGCCAAAAAAAAAAAGGGAACCTAAAGATATACTAAACCCAGCCACAAAGAAGCAAAATTAAAAGGGAAAGGGCCCAAGAAAAAGGGGATGTTTGGGAACCTAACTTAGAAGAGGGGAAAAAATGGCTTATGAGAAAGATGAGGGAATGCCCTGAAGTGAAAAAGGGGAAATGGGGAGGGAAATAAGGAAGAAGTTACAGGATTAGGTGCTCAGAGAGACAGGGGGAGGTGGCCAGATGGTCATGAGAATGAATGGGGAAAAATGCAGCTGGCAGGGTTGGGGAGCAGAGGAGCATCTCAAGGTTGTAACAGAGACCTTGGATAGGAGAGGCTCATAAGAAAACAGTGGAGATACCTTAGTGGAGACTCACAGCAATGGGTATATGGAACCTGAAAGAAGCCATCTCCAGGCAGGTAACGCAATGGAGCAATAAGGGCAGCAACCCCCCCACAAAACCTTCCACACAAAAGTTCAATTTGTTTTGATGTATGTGTATGTGCCAAAGCATATATATCATGCCTGTTTTGAAAGAGATGTATGTACACATACAAACTCACATATGAGCTTACAACTTACAAGAGTTGGTTCTCTCCTGCCTCCATATGGGAACTAAAGATCAAACTCATGTTATCAAGGTTAAGGTTATTTTAGATTTAATATAAATCTAAAATGAAAAAAAAATCTCTGAAAGACTTTATTTTGTATTTAATAAAATCCAATCACTCATTTTCAAAATAAAATATTAATCTCAAGGCAACTATTGAGATAACAATTAACAAAAGTATATTTTGTTCCTGAGTTTTAAAAATCATTATAGTCATTTGCAGATTTTAGTTCATAACAATTCTCATTAAAACTTATAAAATATTTCTATGTGATTAATTGTTGGTGATATATTTGTAATCAAAGCCTTTATGCCAAGTAATTTTGTGTGTCTGAGTGAGTATTTGAGGCAAAACAAAAACTACAGTAAATTAACATATTCATATTTACTTTCATATATATCTTTAAGTTAATTCTATAGTAAGTTGAGTATTTTTTCTATAAGTTAATTTATTTTAATCATTGACACAGTTCAACTTTATGGATAGAAAAACTGATATTCTATAAAATAAAAATGAGATCATTATAATTATTTATCATTAATATGTAGTTTCAAAATAAGACTATATTTTCATAAAACACATTCCTTTTTTATTAATTCAAATTGACCCATCTGTGGAGTCTATATAATCTTGATACTTCATTAAATTTAATACAGATAGAGTTTTTAAATATCAAAGCAAACAGAATTTTTTCTTTTTAAAATATTTTATTGGATATTTTATTTACATTTCAGATGTTATCCCCTTGCCCTCCCACCCAGAAACCTCCTATCCCATCCCTCCTCCTCCTGCCTCTATGAGGATGTGCCCTCATCTACCTGCCCATTCCCACCTCCCCACCCTCAAATTCCCCCACACTGGGGCATCTAGCCTTCACTAGACCAAGGACTTCCTCTCCCACCTATGCCTGACAATGCCATCCTCCCCTATATACACAGCTGGAGCCAAGGGTCTCTCCCTATGTGCTTCCAGGCTGGTGGTTTAGACTCTGGGAGCTCTGGTTGGTTGGTATTGTTGCTCTCCCCATGGGGCCACAAACCCTTTCAGGTCCTTCAGTCTTCCTCTCACTCCTCCATTGGGAACCTCATGATCAGTTCAATGGTTAGTTGTGAGCATCTACCTTTGTATATGTTAGGCTCTGGCAGCCCTCTAAGGAAATAACTATACCAGGCTCCTGTCAGCATGTACTTCCTGGAATTCACATCAGCATTTACCTTTGATGACTGCACATGGGATGGATACACAGGTGGGACAGTCCCAAGATGACCCCTCCTTCAGTTTCTGTCCCACACTTTGTCTCCATATTTTCTCCCATGGTATTTTGTTACTCCTTCTAAGAAGGACCAAAGCACCCACACTTTGGTCTTCCTTCTTCATGTGCTGCATGTATCTGTGAGTTGTATCTTGGGTATTGTGAGCTTTGGGCTAATATCCAATTATCAGTGAGTGCATACCACGTGTGTTCTTTTGTGATTGGGTTAGCTCACTCAAGATGATATTTTATATCTGGGCACAAGGGAAAAGTTACTGAACAGAACACCAATGGCTTATGCTCTAAGATTAAGAATTGACAAATGGGACCTCATAAAATTGCAAAGCTTCTGTAAGGCAAATGACACTGTCAATAGGACAAAACAGCAACCAACAGATTGGGAAAAGATCTTTACCAATCCCACATCAGATAGAGGACTAATATCCAATATATACAAAGAACTCAAGAAATTAGACTCCAGACAACCAAATAACGCTATTAAAAATGGGGTACAGAGCTAAATACAGAATTCTCAACTGAGGAAATGAGAATGGCCGAGGAGTACCTAACGAAATGTTCAGCATCCTTAGTCATCAAGAAAATGTAAATCAAATAACCCTGAGATTCCACCTCATACCTGTCAGAATGGCTAAGATCAAAAACCAGGTGATAGCAGATGCTGGAGAGGATGTGGAGAAAGAGGAACACTCCTCCATTGTTGGTGGGATTGCAAGATGGTGAAACCACTATGGAAATCAGTCTGGCGGTTCCTCAGAAAATTGGACATAGCATTACCTGAGGACCCAGCTATACCACTCCTGGGCATAGACCCAGAAGATTCTCCAACATATAACAAGGACATATACTCCACTATGTTCATAGCAGCTTATTTATAATAGTCAGAAGCTGGTAAGAACCCAGATGTCCATCAACAGAGGAATGGATACAGAAAATGTGGTACATTTACACAATAGAATATTACTCAGCTATTAAAAACAATGAATTCGAGAAATTCTTAGGCAAATGCATGGAACCAGAGAATTGTTCTAATGGTTCATTTATCTAATCCAAATTTTACAGAGTGACAACCACAAAAAAAACAAAACAAAAAAAAAAAAAAAACAAAAAAAAAAAAAAAAAAAAAAAACAACCTACTTCATTTCATGTTTGCAGTTTTTAAACTTTAATGGTATTTTGGATTCTGAGTTGTACTATCAACACCATAGACAAGTTGAACTTACTGATGTGACAGTTGATCTACATCAAAACACTTCATAATTTACTGATCCTGTGAAAGAAGACAATGTAATATTGCTCCGGGCTTTGGAAATAGAATTTTGTTAGTGACTCAGAAACTATGATTTAAAGATAATGTTTAAGTTTTCACTAAAAGGTTTGATTGTCTCTGCCTTAATTAAAAAAAAAAAAAAGAGAGAGATGAGAAAGAAACAAAGAGAGAGATAGTGACAGGAATTTGCATGGTTTGATTTTATATACATCTTCTATAGGTAACTACAGATGTTATACTTCATTACTCTATTGATCATTTAATGACTGTTTGCCAAGAGGCTGTTCATAATCTTACTATATTCAAATGTGTCGATCTTTCTTAAGTAAGTGCTTATTTTGGAAGCCTATCACAATCCATAAAATTATTTTTGTACATTATCTTCTAAAACAATTACAACTATTATTCCAGGTTTCTTTCTATCATTCAATCATTCATTCATTCATTCATTCATTCATTCATTCATTCATTCACCCATTCATTCTTCTTGGGAAACTGCCTGCTGGAAGAGGAAGTCTATTTTCTTTGAAAGTATAGTCCCTGACAAGTTACTCAAATACCAGCAAAACACCATAATTCCATGTATCTATATGGGCAATTCAAACTGGACTCAATGAATGGGGAAATAAAAATAAGCAAAGGACACCAAGTTGGCAGGGTAGGCAATAAGACGGTTTTGAGAAAAGTTAACCAAAGAGTACACACGGAGGGACCCATGGCTCCAGCCTCATATGAAGCAAATGATGGCCTTGTCTGGCATCAATGATAGGAGAGGCCCTTGGTCCTGTGAAGGCTCAATGCCCCAGTGTAGGGGAATACCAGGGTGGTGAGATAAGAGTGGGTAGGTTGGTACGGAGCACCCTTATAGAAGTAGGGGTAGGAGGAATGGATAGGGGGTTGGCAGAGGGAAACCAGGAAAGATGATAACATTTGAAAGCAAATAAAGAAAATATCCAATAAAAAATAAAGAAATAAAAGAGTGGGTGATGACTGTGATTCTAGTGTAGTGAAGAAAATTCTCAAGCATCTTATAAGTTAATAAATACCTTGTTTCCATTTCAGAAGGTTAGTTTTCAATACTAACTCTCACATAGTTGATAAATAATATTTTACTTTAAAGCATTTTATTTTCAGATGGAATTATAATAATTCATGTGCTGTACATCTAACATTGTCAAAAAGCATTGTCTTGTGAAATCATGAATGTAATCACAATTCATAACCCTTCCAACTCTTTCAACCTTATATTTGTCATATCTACATCTCTACTCTCTAGTTAACTTTTGATAACCCATCTCTTTTCTCTTTCAATTATTTTATATTACTGCAAAGATGTTCTGTGATTTAAAGTATGATACATCAAAACATGAAACATAGCCATTGAAGATTGCCTTTCTCATTCATAATTAAAACCTCTTGAGATTCAACAAAGTACAAATGATTTGTTCATCCTGACTATAATTACATGCACTTGCCAGTTGGTGTATGCACTCAATGCAGAGAGGACATTGAAACCCAATTCTATAGAGAAAGAAGTTGCTGCCAAGTGACCCATTCCAGATGTCATTTTGTGCCCTTCTTCATCTATTTTATTTAAAATCTGTGCTGCTTACAATATTACTTAAAGGAAAATGGCAAATTTTTCTATGACTTATGTGAAGCATCATAAAAACTCAATGCAAGAAACAGGTCACCCACCGTTAATATGTACTATTTAGATAATTCTTATGATATATTTCATCTAACCTACTTCCTAAGATATGCTAAATTTCTTAATAATACCAGCTTCCTTATACTCTTTTAATGAAATCAAAATTATCAGTAAAAGGACTTCAGAAAGGATGTCTGCACTTTCAGTGAATGAGATACCAGGGCACACAGTTCCAGAATAAAAATTTCTGCCCACCTTTTCAAGACTTTATCAGCATGACGGATACATATATGAAAAGAGACCTCTAAAAACTACATACTATATAATACATACATACATACAACATACATACACACACCACACACAAGGCACACTCAAAACACACATATACACACACAGACACAGTTCAAATTGTTCCAGAAACTGTTCCATAGTTCCATTGGCATTGTGTGCTCAAGATCATTGTCTGTATTTATTGAAACTTCAGTCCACAAAGCAAACCATTCCTTGCAACAGGTTATATAATATCTGTCACTATCAGTTGGAAGCAGGCATCTTCCCACTTTTTAAACTACTTTTTTAGTGGTGATAAATGAGACCCTGCTATTGAAAACACCATATGCATTGGTCACTGGACATAGACAAATCAAGTTGGCACTGATTAAAGTCTCCCTTTTTACTGGATAACTCTGATAGTATGCGAAGATTTAATGTAAGCTAGTTGGGAGAAGTTTTTATACTATTAGCCATCTTGGAGCCCTATGAACTTCAATAAAGACTGACATGTCAAAACATACTCATGAGTGCAACAATGACACTAATGTTTTGGGGGTAGGCAACTAACTGCTTTGATGTCAGGTGTAGATCCTGCTTTTTAGGAGGACACATTTGTTTAGTCCTGAAGCAAGAAACCTTAGTTGAGGCTTCCAAAAACCAACCTCTAAATTCATCCTTGTTGTGGATAGCCCTGGCCTTGTATTTTGATGTTAATTCCCCTTTCCTGGGAAGGGCTGCAGAGGAGGAGTGAGTCATTACACTGATAAATTCTCCTGAATCTACTGCCCATCTTAATTTATAAAATAAAGGCTGGAGCCAGTGATTGGGCAGAAGAAGGGGATGTGGAGAAATAAAGGTTGGTGGGAAGAGAGCAGGGAGGGAGCAGGAGGAGAAAGGGAGAGAAGATGGCTGAAGATGATGAAGGAGGACAACTGGGAAGCAGAGGTGGAACGGACAAGCGTGTGGCTTGGAAACTCACAAGTTATAAGGATCTCATAGCTGGGGAATAGAGTAGTAAAGTGGTGAAAATGCTCAATCCAGGCTTGCAGAATATATTCATAATTATTGGGTTGTGTTTTCATTGACTGGTCATATATGGGTTGGATATTTACAGCACCACATCCTCTCCACACATATATTAGTGCAGGTCTGTGATCATAGAGCATTGTCTTTGTGAAGCGGATGATGATCAGTGCATAAAGTCACAGCTAAGCTAAGTGCAGGATTTAAAGTCAATGGCATCTCAGCCAAATTTGGGGCATCACAGAATAACTCTCCCCATGTGATATTGATTTTTAAATTTGTGTAGCCCATGATGTGAAGAAACAATTTTCTATTGTTTTAAGAAGTTTATACCAAAAACTATAATATAATTATTCTTTGCAAATAAAAGTAATTGTGTGGCTGCTAAAGATGGGATTGTGACACAATGTCACATTGCCCGTCTAACACATAGGAGGCATGAGTTTCTAAAGTTTTACATCTAATTTTAACCTTTTTCATTCACCCAAGGTGATAGCAGCACAGTGGCAAATGCATAATAACCCTTATACTCAAAGAAAGTAGTAAAAAGGGTAGTGAGTTTCAGGATGTCCTTACTAACAGTAATACCTCCTATCCAAATTCAGAGATGGGAGGGGAAACACTAGAGATAAAATACAAACTGAAAGCCCAAATTGAACCTTCAACGTGTGATGTTTAGGGAAGGTACTTGCTTCAAAACACTTAAAGATTACTAAAGGAAGAAAATCAAGAACATACACTGTTATTATAATTACTGTGCACTGAAGTATAAATCCAAAAGGCCACTGCACTTTCAAAATCTAACAGTTCAGCAATGCTCATCAAAACCCTGCTTTGGTTGCTGGTGCATAACAAAGGTCTAATTTTACTGGAGGATTTATCCATGACTATAATATTGGAACCTGTATCTAATATTAAATTCAGCTCAATCTTCTCTAACTTTTCGGTGATCCCTATTCTTCGTGCCAATCTTATTTTCCATTTTCACAGCTTATTTGAAAGCATGGTTTTAAATGGATGCTGAATATACATTAGCTTAAATATTAAGAGGTTTTTTTTTTTTAACTTGTGAATGCTTGAATAAATTAGATAGATAATCAAACCATGATAAATATCATAGTAATAGAATATTTTAAATAAGCAAATCCTCTCTGTTGAATAATGCAAAAGATGGTTTATTCATCATTTCCCATTCTATAATTTAGAAACATTTTCTAATATACAGGAAGGAAACTGACTAGAACTGAAATCACAAAATTTGGTCGCCAAAATTGATAAGTGTATCTGCCTTCTGAAACTCATTACTACCCTCTATCTTTTTAATCTTACTAATTTTCCTAAATTTGTTGCTGTCTCTATTTTTCAAAGACATTTTCCTTTGAATAGTAAAGTTCTCCCAAGTAGGTTTTTGATGTGTACAATTGTAAAGTGAACAGAAGTCTCATGAGCAGTGTTTATGAACCACTTGTTAACTGTTAGGCTCGAAAGATCTCTCAGTGAATAAATTTCCATATGGATGTAGCAGGATTTGTGAATGGATCCCCTGCACCCATGCAAAAGATGAATTCTGGCCATCTGTAGCCTAGAACTAAGGGCGGAGACAAGTTGACTCCAGGGATGTGCTGGATAGCCATTCTAACAATTATTGAGTACCAGGTTCATAGTGTGACACTGTCTCAAGTAAGATGGTGAACAGAAATAACTGAATGCAACATTTGGCACCAACAGGTGCCCATACATTTCAAACATACTCACAAGAACATCTGTATACAATCCCTAACACATATAAAATCTTTATTTTTGTATGTTGCAAAAATATTCAGCAAGAATAAATATAACCGAGTATTATTTTATTAATATTTAAGTTGAAGTGAAAATATTAATGCAATATTATCAGAGGCGTGTAATTAATTTAAGAAAAATATCAAATTTGATTTGGTTAATAGAGTCTAAGATGGTTTGTTGGAGGAAGTATTCCCCTAGAGTTGAGCTCTGAGGTTGTAAAAGTCTCCCATCCCAGTTAGCTTTTGCTCTTTTTCTTAATGGGTCGTTGGGTCTCAACATGGAAGTGCTAAGTTTCTGTTTCAGTGTCATGCCTTACTGGTCACCCTAATGCTTTCTACCATGGTGGTCATGGACTCTAATTTTCTGGATTCATGAGACCCAAATTATATGCTTTCTTTTATCAGTTCCCTTGAACACGATGTTTGTTCACAACTACAGAAAATATCTAAGGCAGAGCCAAAGTATATGCTTGCACATTGCATTTCAAAGTTTATTGAAGAAATATATCATAATTATTAACATGTACCACGAAGCTATTCTCAGAACTCAGAAGAATCAGGATTTGCCATGCATGGTTGTCTACTATTTATTAGTTGAGAAGTATGAAGTTCCTTCCTCAAGTTTATTCAGGAAGGCATCTTTCTTTGTCCTCCTGATTTCCTCACACTTGGTTGCTACTCTCCTCAGCCCACCACCTGCTCCGATAACAGTGCATGAACCTAAAAGTAGAGGACAGGAGAGAAGGTGTGCCCAAGGGCCTTTAGTCTTTTTGTTTCTTTGTTTGGTTTTTGTTTCCTTGTGTTTTTTAGACACACAAGGAACGTCACTGAAGTTCACTACAGTCTACATTTCATGTTTTATTGGCATGAGGAAGGTAACATATTCGTCCTTACTTGCTAATTCCTAACAACATGGAACAAGCTCACCAGGATTAGTGAAAACAGTGTTTCCAACTGGCAATGTTGACATTTTGGATGAAGAAACCCATTATAGACCAAGACTGACTCTAATCCCTGGAAACTAAATGCCTGTGGCTAATCACCATGGCAGCCAACATCACTCTCCATACATTCTGAAGAATCAGTGCTGCCAGCCACTGAGAGTCAGTGATTAAATACTGAGGCTGGGCAGGTTGCCCAGAGAATAAAGTCACTGATTTTCCAAATCAAGGATAAACAAAGGCTGGCCTTGAAGAGATGAACAGAGTTAGTCACACTTCTGTAAGGAAATGAGCTAATTGTTTTTTATATCTATTTGCTCATATACTTTGTGACTAACAAGGCTCTGTCAGTGCATAAGGTTACTGAGTTTATTTTATTGGACAAATTATTTTTTGCCTACAAACATCCTTGTTATTATTTTCAAAATGATAGTTTTTAAATTACATGATGCTTTGTCTTGCTTCAAATGGGAACACCAGCAAACTTCTGAGCTTTATGGGTTTTTTTTTTTTTTTTTATAGCAGGTGTTGTGAATACAATGAACTATAATTGAGAAGCTATACAAATTATGTACTATGGGAGAATAATTTAGATTTCTATAAGTTTCCAAGCTCTTTGCACATAGGGATCCCCAAAAGTGAGACCAACCAGATATTTAGATATAATAGAAACACAGTATCATGACATATATATATATATATATATATATATATATATATATATATATATATATAATAATAATATAATAAGTACTACATATGAAAAACAAGGTTAAATAAGTAGTTTGCAGGCTGGAACTAGGCTTCCCTGCATATATGTAGCAAATGTTCAAATTGGTCTTCATGTGGGTTCCTAACTATTAGAGTGCGGATTTTCTCTGACTCTGTTGCCTGACTTTGAATCCCTTTCTCCTAGCTGGACTTTCTTGTCTGGATTCAATGTTAGAGCATGCAGTAGTTCTGCTGAGACTTGATGTTCCAGGGTACCATGGAGGACCTTCCCTTCTCTGAGAGGAAAAGAAGTGGGGATGGCAGGTTTGAGGGTGGGACTAGCGGTAAGGAGGAGGGGCACTATGATCAGAATGTAAAGTTAACATATAAATATACTAACTTAAAATTAGTAAATTAAAAACATATAAGAGCAACCACTCACTATTCTCTAATTACTAAGTAGATGACATAGCTGTTCTTAATGCTCATGTTATTTAGGCTTCTGGAATATATATGTACTCAATGGATGTAATTCTTGGGCATCCTCTGTAAACTTTAGGTCCAGTTCTTCCTCCCACGCTCATGCTCACAGAAATAAGTCTGATAATCAAAATATATTTACAAATACTTTGGCCCTATAGCTAGGCTCTTCTCTGACTTGAGGCATGACTTTTGATAACCTATTTATTTTAATCTACATTTTGCCACATTGTTGATTACCTGGTCTCAGGTACCATGCATCACATCTTCCTGCATGCATCTCAGAATTCTTTCTCTTCCCAGTTGTCCCACCTCCCTTCTCCTGCTTAATCAATAGGTCACAGGCTTTATAATTGACAAGAGATGAATTCACACAAAACACAAGGTATTCTCTCTACAGTTTTCCATAAGACTATACTTTTTTTTTTTACCTTGTTTAACTCATTAATCAACACTCAGTGCTTCATGCTATTCTAAATACGCATAATAAAATACCACTTAAACAATATTTAGTTGATACCATATTATGATTATAAACCTTATGATGGGATCAAAATTGTTTCCATCATTTCATTATTATCCTGTGGGGTTGTAATCCCCTTCAACTCCTTCAATACTCTGCCTAACTTTTCCATAGGGCTAGGGAGTGTCAATGCACCCGCTTAGAGCCAAAAGAAAGGGGGGGATGGGTGAAGAACTATTGGAGGGAGAACTAGGAAGGAGGAATAATTTGAAATGTATATAAATGAAACAATTTTAAAACCTGTTAAAAATATCCTGGCATTCTAAGTGTTAGCTATTTTTCATAGATACGATTTGTATTTATGTTAGATGTGAGTTTTATTTGTTTTTATGTGCATTATATACTGATAAGATAGAAAAATTGTATTGTTTCAAAATGTTTGAAGTTAATATAGTAAAAAAAAAAAGTGGGATTTACATTATTTTTTAGTATTTCCCAAAAATATTTTCTGTATTTGTTTCTAATCATATTTAATGCAAAAGGAAAATAAAACCAATTTCTTAACTCTGGTATTTAAACTACATAATAATGTCTTAGGGAAGAGGAAATGGCACAATAGGTAAAGTGCTTCTCTGCAGACATGAAGATCTGAGTTCAGATCCCTAGCATCAAGTCAAAGGCTAGACACAATGACACATACTAGTACCCAAGAAGATTATGAAAGGCAGGTCCTGGGACTCAATGGCCAATGATGATGATCAAAACAGCAAGCACAGTTCAGTGAGAGACTTTGCCTCTTAAAATAAGCTTGATAAATGAAGTCACTTGATATTGACCACTGGTCTCTGTAAACACATGTATATGCATACATGTATACAACACACACACACACACACACACACACACACACACACACAAACTTAAAAATGGCTCATTTTTGATAGGATTGCAGAAAGGCAATCTTTGTTTTCTAAAAGTAGTATTCTACTAAGACATTAGTTTTTGTTTCTTTGTTTGATTGTTTTGTGAATTAATAACCAGTAATTCTGAACATCAAACCACTTTCAAGTCTTCAAAGTGTGATATAACTCAGTTCTTAAGTTAATTTGAGTTTTTCACATCTCTATTCACATAATTTCAGGGTTATAGTATAATTTTTGTGTCACCTGGACCTGGTTATGGTCATTCACTGGAAGACAGGTCTATATTGGAAATTCTGTTTAGAGCTGATATGAACATAAATCTATGAAAAACACATGCTTTTTAAGAAGGTCTTATGGAAGACCATAACTCAAATTTCATTTAATCTGTATATTTATAAAATTTTATGTAGTAAAAGCAATTCATATGAGAGCTACCAAAATATTGATACAGTGATGTATTCTGCATTCTGAGAGCAAAGAGAAAAATCTAGCATTTCACATACAATAGTTAATTAATCATCTAATATTTATGTGAAAAACATAATTTTGACAATATCTTGGTTGAAAATAACTCAGTATTATATATGATTGGTTGTTGAATATGACAATTTGGTACATGAGACACTCAGTGTGATTCATTTTGTAATTTGCAAATTTGACGTACTGCACAAAAAAAGTACATCTTTACTTAGAAATGAAGCCAAAGTGGTTATTAATCACCAGGTTTCATTCACGAAATCAGTGGAAATAACTCTTATTTGTAGATTTTTCTTATTTTGTTTCAGACTCCTTTGATAAATTGTATAAATTAAGCTGCACAATTGTGGAATAGCTATAGTCTACACTAAAGTTACATTATTATTTTTAAAAATTACTTCCTTGTTACCAATATTGTTTTAGATATGAAACGAAAAGTTTAAGGAATGAATTTCTCCATCCAAATCTCGAAAAAGTAAACCAAATAAAGTCCTTGTTTTCATGTTATAAAGTGCAGTGCACTTTCCTTTTTGGGTAAAGATAGTGAAATTAAATTCTACATATTATGCATTGCTTTCTTAACAATTTTAAATTTTCTCTCAAAAACACATAGAGTGATATATTCAAATCCAAGTTCATATAACATCCTAACAGTAATGTGAAAAGCTTCTGATTTTCTTGTCTTCCTGGGAGAATGAGAACTCTAAGATATTAATAATATATCATCGTTATAGTCTTCCTCCTGCATTTAGAGAGCTGCTTTGTAGGGATCATCTAAGATAGATGGCTTGAATATTTATATACGAAGGAGAATGACATTTCAGCAGCCATGTCTGGACGATAAACATCAATTCTATCTTATGCATAAGTGTTTCAGCATTTAATATCTGCAAACCATACAGCAAATTTCACAAACCCAGCTCATGTTCCTGCTTCGTGAAACAATAGGGCGCTTTGTCCCAGAGCCTTTGCTATGTACACATTCATCAAATTATGATTAGCTGAGGTCAAGCTTGCAGCTACAAATAACATCCACAGCGTTTGATAAATAATGCAATAAAATATCATTAAGTGCTCTAGCAAATGGATGATCTACTTTCCTCCTTTCTGTTGATCAGTTATGATCTTTAGGGCTGCACAAATCTCAGTACAGCTTGAGCAATAATGGGCTTGTTATTGAATCTATTAACTTTATATTTTCCCACTTTATTGCACACTCTAGATAAAACAACCAAATGACAGCATTTACAAACAATGTCAGTGAACATTGGGTAAACAGATCTTTACCGTGCCTCTGCCCAAGCTTTTTTTAAAATATAGCTCATAGAATTGTTTGTAAATGCAAAAAACAAAACAAAAAAACAAAAAAAAAAAACAAAAAAACAATCTTGGTTTAAGTTTCTCCATAGTTTCTTGCAGAGGAAAATCAATATGACTTTTTATAAATATTTCATTTTTATTTCTAGATAACTACTATGTGCATAGATATCAAATGTATATATGCATACTCAGGGGTATAACTATATAACTGTATTTAAGTAACACTAATAATTAAACGAAGGTGCAAAGAACATTAGAGTCAGATGTCTACAGTCATTTTGTGAGGGACAAGTAGTTGTAAATAAGAATGTCACATATTGTCTTTGTTATGGGATGAAAATATAGATATACATAAAGAAAAACATGAAGTTATATTAAGATGATGATGTTTCCCCAAAGAGCAATAGCTTATCTAATCGAAACTCCAATTCCAAGCAAAGAAAATTTCTCTTAACTTGTTGGTAAGAGGAGTCCATGGACTCTCAAAATAATATAGTATTTTGATGTCAATTTCCTGGAGTTGCCTCCCAGAAACTGAAGGTAAGATTTTATTGCTGAAGATAACAAGACATAGAACTTGGGAGATTTCAACTTCAACTGACCTGGAAGCAGCTTCCTGATATTTAGCATTAATGTATCAGAAGGTGCAATGCAAGCTGCCAAGGGATAAATGCAGTGAATACCACCACCCATCAGTAAGGCTATCAACTACCACAATACTCAGAATGACAAGATAGTCCTAAAGATGTAACAGTGCTACTTCTGCCTCAGAACAAACCAACAACAATATACTTTAACTTATTTCCTGTTGCTTTACACCCTACACTGCCAGCTGCCTAACCTCTGGGGGTTAGGAGTGAGGTGGCAGGGAATCAATCGCTTACACTCTAGAGCAGGTGACAACAATGCCACAGCAACATCATAAGTTCACTGCAGCAAGCTCATTTCTTAATTCTTGGGGAGTGCCCTTTACTCCCTCCACATGCGTCCCATTGGTCCCAAGAAACATGTCTTCCAAGTGGCAGCTCCAGATTGGATGTCATTGTTGGCATCATCAATCTTTCAGCTCTCAGGCAGTCTTCAATTTGATCCTCATACGGAAGTTGCCTCCTTGGCTGCCCATCCCCAGTGTCGGTAATGAGGCAGCCACTGCTTAGTCAATGAGGCCTGCCTTTTTTCCTACAATTGCTTATTCAACAGAAATGAATTCATGTCTGGTACTGCAGTACTAACCAGTAATAGACCCTGTAGAAGAAAGTCCCTCTGTGAATTTCTGCAACAAGTATAATTTCTAACCACATTTAAATAACTACTCTTACACACTTATCAGAGATAAGTGTAACTTTCACTTATCATCAAGAGTAATTCTTTTTATCAGATAGAAATTATTTTAAAAAGTCAAAGCTTGTCAAGCTACAAATAACAGCTGACTGTGGATTGTTCAGGCCTAAAAGATGTATTTACATCTCCTCCCTAAACCTAAATATAGGATTGTCATGGAAAATGGGGAAAATTTTGTAACTTCTAGAGGAGCAGCATGTCAAGCCTGAATAATGGCAAAAAAAAATACTTTATGTGCTAACATAGATAGAGGATAATTGCAAGGCCATATTTGTAGAAAAAGGGAGGTCAAATCCCTACTTTTAAAACTACAAATTCAAGTTTAATACAATACTACATTATAATATATTAATTTTACATTTATCGCTAGGTGGTAATCACTACTCCATCCCATTGTAATTACTCAAATAAATATAGAATTATCACCTGATTCAATCAATTATCAGCTGCTCAATATCTAAAACTATACACAAAAGAAACTGATGTCAGAGCCCGATGACACTCGCCTTTAATCTAAGCGCTATAGAAGTAAGGATAGGTAGCGCTCAGCAAGTTTGAGGCCAACTTCATCTACACAGTGTCCTAGGCAGGCCAGAGCCACAGAGTAAGACTCTATCTGGAGAAAGCATATAGTCAAAATGTTTCCTCCAAGAGTTATTTTCATGCCCATGGCCCAGGTTCATTTCAGTATACTTCATAATAGTCAATGGTTGGAAATGAATAAATAAAGCAGATGAATATAAAGTAAATTATAATGTATAGACACAAAGAATATTATTTAAGATTTAAGGGAAACTCTCAAGAGTTTGCTTCAGTCTGGCTGAACATTACATGCCATGTACAAAGTGAAATACACTTTTCACGAGTGGAAATGCAGATGCGAAGTAACTAAAAGACTAAAATCCATAGAGACAGAAAGCAGGTATCTATGATGGGAGGCTGAGGCAGGAGAATTGATCACATAGTCACTGGAAGCTACAAATGAGATCCTTTTTCAAGTATAAAAGAAAGACAAAATGAGAGTTGAAAGAAAGAAAAGGAGAGGATGAAAAGAGGAGAGAAGGAAGAGAAGAAGGAATGATGGTTCAACACAGGGTTCATGGGGAGGAGAAAAAAGTTCAAAACAGGAAATCTAAAAAACAAAAAAATCTATAGGTAGAATATACTGATTCCCACCAAATTATATGAATGATTTTCAGTTGTCTTTTGACGTACTATTGGTTTGTGTTTATGTTTATCATGTATAAGTACTTTGCCACACTTATTCACCTATAAGTATTCATTGTATTTTGATCAATTTTCTAGAAGCAGGGAGGGAAGTATGACAATGCTGAGAAATGTCTTTAAATTGTAAGTTAAACATTATATAAATATTTATATTATATGCAAAACACTAAATTATATACTAACATATGCTACTTTGTATTATTTTATGTAATATAATGTTACTACTATTAAATTACACATTAATATATTTTATATACATATTAATATTTTATATTTTGCCAAAGCATATATATTCATTTATATATTCAGGAGGAAAGGATCAGTGAATACAGACATGCAAATTTATTATCATGTATGATTTATTATCTTCCACAATGTAATATAACTTTTATTCTATTACAGAGTTTGAAAAAAGGATATTATGATAAATATCTTCATTGATTTCAATATTTTCCACACAGTGGCATTATTATGACATCAAATTACTAGATATTATATGTTTCTTTGTTTTCCCTATACGCTTCATATGCAGTTATTGTTAATATTTTATTATTTAGCTTAACTTCAGAATTTAGAACATAGAAATCCTTCTAACTGATGCACAGTTTAGTTTGTTAGCTCATCCAGCAAGGCAAACTCTAATTTAATGAAAATTATGAAGTAGTTCTGACTATACAGTTTCCTCTCCTCCTTGTGTGAAATACTTGAAACATTAGCAAACAGATATTCACTCTGTTAAATCTTTGAAAAAAAAATATGGGACTAGAGAGAAAACTCAGTGAATAAAGACCACTGCACACAAAGCCTGACACATGACTCGTCAAATGACAGGAGGAGAGAACGTTTCATACCAGATGTGCTCTGATCACCAAACTCAAGCCTGGAATGCACACAACGTGGCAAGTGCTCAAACAGAAACCACAAATACATAGGCTTATAAACTCTCTTCCTCTCCCTCTCTTCCCTCTCTCCCTCCCTCTCTCTCTCTCTCTCTCAATAAATAAACAAATAATGTGTATGTATGATGTATGATGTATGTATGTATGCATGTATGTAACGTATGTTAGTTATTTTAAGAAATAAAACCAGCAGAGTTTCCTTTCTGTTAACCTTTGCCTATCTTCTAGGTGATCTGAAAGGTCTTTTCCTACTGCTCAATAATAGAATACAGATTTTTGTTCATATGCTCATCATATGCTCTCTTTTCTCCTTTGTTAGCTCTCAGAATGAATATTTAAGTGTCCTATTTTTTCTTGTATTCCATATTTCTATTCGTCTCTGTGCAAAGCTGCTTGAAGGGGAGACCCTATAAACATTGGCTTCCTTCTATTAAGAGAAGTGAAATTAGCAGAATGTTTTTCCTAACTCAGAGATAAAGCATAGCAGTAGAGTGTTCTATACACAGGAACTATCTAAGGAAAGGTGATTATCACTTCTAGAATTAAAAATGAGGTTTCCCCCTTAGCTATGATATGGTAACATTTATTTTTTATAAGGTGGCAATATCTATTATGAAAATGTATACTAGTATACTATTAGTATACTATAATATATCTAGTATACTATAATAGAATATCTACTGTACAAGAATGCCCCACCTTATCTGTGCCTAATTTACCAAACTAGTGTTATTTTGTTAATCTCAATAAATGATATCGGCAGTTGCGATATGCCTTCACAAGATGCACAATTAACAGAAACTTCTTTTCCAAAGATTCTGGAGAAGGTCTCCACTCTGAATTCAGAAACTCCTTTCAGAGTTGCTCCGCAAGGCGGTTCCTATTCATGACACAGTATGGGGACAAGGATCTATGACTAGACAGATCATATACTGTCTACTGACATTATTTTGTTAAAGGAACATAGGTTGAAAATGACAGTTAATGACTTGACATTATATCCATAGGTTGGCACATCTTAAAAATTCATAAAGAATATCTGTTTTGGAGTAGATTATGATTAAGTAAAGGATGCAAAGAATGTCTGATTACAGGGATTTCAGCTCTAAAGGAGATATCTCTGTTATACACCCTTTGCAATGTTCAATGATCTAAGAAGACAGTGCCACGGGAAGTAGATGATTATAAGGAAACAGTATTTTTTCAGTATGTGTATGAACTGTCCAAGCTCATGCAAGATAGAATTCTAACATGGAGTCTGTAACCAGTAAAATGTTACACCCCCTAGTTGAGGAACTATTCATAATTGATGACCTGCTGGACAGGAAAATTTAGTATTTTTATGGGTATAATCCCTGGGTACTTCTAATATGGTCCTGTGGATTGCTACATATCAAAGAGTATGTAGGTAGCATTTCCTGTTGTCAATGTTCACTAGGTTTTAAAAACATTAAGATACAAACTTGGTTGGAAATTAACGGGAAAATGGGTGATTTAAAAGAAATGGAGGTTGCGGTTTAATATGATCAAAATACAATATGACCTGCTGAATTATATATTTTAATCATTAAAATGCTAACGTAAAATGTATGTAGAAATTAATTTGTTGAGAATTTAAAAAATTAATTTGACAAAAAAGAATTAAGACATCTTGCCTTATAACTTTTCTATATAACTAAAGATGTTTTTAAAATAATTATTTCAAATAATGAATAAAAACATTTCTATACACAGCATATTTTAATTATGTTAAAAAAAATCAGTTTGTAGGTTGGGAAGAAAAGGAAACTTCTTCATTAACTTTGTGTCATAAGGATGGGGTAGTGTCAGTATGACACATTACACAGTTATGGTCAATGATGTGTCAACTCTTTATGGACCTAAGCTATCTTCTCTAGAATATTTCTAAAGAAGAAATACTTGAAATTGGTATACAGCATAATTCATTGTTTCTGAACACCATCTCCTACAAGAAAGGAGCATCTTTCCCTTTTATGCCCTGCATGAGATAAGTAGAAGACTGACATGACTCTGAAATATTAGCTTTCTTTCAAGATTAATTACTTTTTCCCTTTTAATAAGAAGTAGGAGACATATTATAAGATTAAAATACTCCAGGGTATGTTTTATTGATCCACTAATACATAATTTGGGCAGTTAAAGCACTTAGCCTTTGGTTTGTCAGCTCATAGTGTACCCTAGGCATGAATAAATGCAATAGTAAAATGTACCCTGGAGTGCTTTGATGTCTTATTAAAACTAATAAAATATATAAACATATATTCAGAATTCAAAACCACAGGAATTAGCTATGCAAACACACAATACTCATTAAAACTCTATTGATGCCTTGTATAAGTTTGATAATAAGGTTATTATAGATAAAATTTTATTTCTAAACAATATATTTTGATAAACATGTATACTAAAAATCTTCTAATAGACTTAAAAAATCTTAATTAACTTTTAAGGACCTAAGGGTGAACATCTGATATTCAAATACAGACATATTGTTAAAGATTCTGATTTCCAATGTGTATTTTATGACTTTGGCATCATTTCTGTGTCTGTTTAAATTTAACAGTTAATTCATTATTTACTTCACTTTAAAAGGTACTTTCAACATGGTAAGAAATGAGCCAATAGTTGAACCAAATATTAAGGTATTAAAGGAGAATAAAGCACAATGTCTGGCTTTAAATATTTGCACTCAAAAGGGAAAGCTGCAAATAAGTGATTTTATTCGAGGAAAAAATGACTGTGGACAGGGACTCATCAATTTAGCCTATGGGGTAGACAGAGGCTTTGCAAACAAAGACACTTTAATAGGAAAAAAAAAAAAAAAAACAACAGTTCTTTGAGGAAGAAGGAGAAAGCAGAAAGAGAACAAAGTAGGCAGGTCAGTGTCACCTGGGGAGCACTGTGCTGTGACAGACTTGATGCTTTTGAATTCTCCCCAAAGGCAATGGGAGATTGTGGAAGGCTTTTGTTGTTTTATTTTATTTATTTATTTATTTTTAGCCAGAGAATAATAAGAGCAGATTTATCTTTTAGAAGGAGCCTTCTAGCAGCTGTATGGAAGATTGATTGTCCTAGAATGAGGTAATTATGAAGCTTAAGTGAGAGATTGCAAGAAACAAGAAGGAGCAGGAAGGAAAAGGAGGGAAGCCTCTGAAAGAAGTGTCAGAGCTAAAGCCTTTGCTCCTACGCACAAAGCTTGAATCAAGTCTTGGTGACCATTAAGACAAGATGTTTGGACAAAGGGCAGGCAAGCAGAGAAGGAAAGAAGGAATATTTAGTTTATTTGGGCATCCTTACTTCTTGGAATAATTAATTCTAAAAGCAGGAGAGTGAGCTTTGTGTGTGTGTGTGTGTGTGTGTCCTTAGTCCCATGAGATTCAGGATAAATTTTTTCTTGCTGCCAATATTTTTCAAAGACAAGTAACCTAAGTTTAAACCCTCTCTCCTTCCCCCCCCACAAACCACACACACACACAACACACCACACACACAACACAGCCACACAAACAACACACATACACACACATGTCCCCATGTATGTATGTATATATGTGGAAAAGAAAATCTAAATATATATATATATATATATATATATATATATATATATATAGATGAGAGAGAGAGAAGAGAGAGAGAGAGAGAGAGAGAGAGACAGAGAGACAGAGAGAGGAGAGAAGAGAAGAGAAAGAGAGGAGAGTGAGAGATACCTTGTTGTTCACATTTCTGTGAAATTATTTTGATATGCAATTAAACTATTACCTGCTCCATCCAAACAATCATAGAAATATAATTTTAGAAGGAGAGTACCTATTTATCTTGGTATTTACATTGTTTGTTTTACTATTTCAATGTTTCTGTAAGACAATCTTTATCATTGATGAAAATTTTGGCTAGAGACTTATTCATGTATACAGATCTGGAGAACTTTCAGAGAGGAGAGAGAGACACGAGAGAGAAAGAGATGGAGGGAAAAGGAAGGAGAGGGGGAGGAGGATGGAGGAGGGAGGATGAGGGAAGGAAGGAAGGAAGGAAGGAAGGAAGGAAGGAAGGAGGAAGGAAGGAAGGAAGGAAGGAAGGAAGGATACAGGCAAGCAAGCAAAGCAATTTTGCCTGGAATCATAAGAGGCATATAATTTCATGGTGGGACTCATACCTAGATTTTTAATTTTTACCCTTAAGACTCCTGCTCACAGTGAACTTTCTGAGATGTTTGTTTCTACTTGTTTCACTATCCTTATCTACTTTTGTTTCTCTCTTGTTTTCTAAGAGAAAGTCACCGAACTAGAGTAATAAAGACACCACAGATCTTAAATTCCTCAGGAAGTTCTGAGATGTTTGCATAAATATGTGTGCTTACCCCGGAACAAAGTGTTCAGTTTTTTGTTATGTATTATGTTGTCTGCATTTTGGTAATTATTTACTTATTTAGTTAGTTATTAACATCAATTTTCTTAAGCTGAAGATTTCTATTATCTTTCAAGTTTCTGCGAAAGAATCCTTCCTGTTGGAAGACTCTCTATCACCAACTGAATGAGATGGTTTGCTTTTCTTAGTCAATAATGCATTATTTTCTGGCATTTTTCTTATTATTATTCTCTCAAATTATTTATTATCTCATTATACTTCAGGATATCAGACTCGTGGCAAAGCATTTTTACACAAGTAGGCTTCTCCTAGGCTGTGAAATTCAGTTTTTTTTTTTTTTTTTTTTTTTTTTTTTTTTTGTATTCTCTCAATTCTATTCAACTAAGTGGTTAAGTGCCTCTCTTCATCATCTAAATCAGAATACAAAGAAGAGTGAACTAAAACTAAAAGGAGACAGGTAGATGGCTAGTTAGTCCATGTTACCACAGATAATTGTCAATTAACTAGTAGTCACATCTTTGCGTTTTTTCTGTTAGGATGTTTACATGAGTTATAAGACTGGAAAACGGGAGACACCGTTTATTGGTTGTAGTCTCAGACTGAAGAAAAGACCAAGAGTAGAAAGCAAGTGGAACACTCTTACCTTCTTTGATTACTAATATGACATTTTAGCTTCTTTAGTTTTTATTTAAAGACTGTTTCAGCTTTAAGTGGTGGCCTACACCTGTTGGGTGTAACTCTCAGGAGATTGAGGCCGGAAGATTATGAGTTCATAGTTAGCCTGGGCTAAAGCTCCATTCTGGACCTGTCCTAGATACATTGTGAGACTCTAGAAAATTATCAAAAAGTAAGGTTTTACCTCGCGCAACTGGATCATGAATTCAACTTATTCCTAAATGCAGTGAAATGTTTCTCTTTACAAGGGGTTGCTTATCAATGGTTTTCTTCAAAACTAAGGCCTCATTTTGTGTCATTTAAGGAATTTTGAACAATATGACCTTGAATTAACTTCTATGTAATTGTTGATGTGATACATTCAAATATACCTTTCCATTGTTATTTCTACCTGCTCCCACAGGAGGTTTTGAAGTAGTGGTGTAATGGTGGTGGTGTGTAGGGTATGTGTGTATTGTGAGTGTGTGTGTGTGTGTGTGTTCTTGATGATATAAATAATATATTGTATTTTATAGTTTTGACAAATTATTTTTAATATCACCTAGACTTTAAATATATTTGTTTTACTTACCACCTTCATTTTAATATCTGACAAAGCTGGTGAGGAATAATTTATTGCTGCTTTAACTGAAATACTTAAATTATTGAACAAATTGGTCATTAATTTTAAAATGAATATATCAGTGTATAAAATGATATTCTTCATCTAACTTAATTATTTATGATTAATTGCCAGAAAAAATGATTGAGTGAACACTATGCTCCTTAAAGTGTCTAATAATTCATCATAAACTGCATTTACATGTTATCTCACTGACAATAATCACATTAGGATGATAAGGTTCTGTGTCATTTTAATTTCATTTCATTCATGTTTCTATAACTCAGTTATAGAAACTCAGTTATTCCCCCTCCTTCATTAATTCAGTCATTCCCCCTCCTTCATTAATTCTACTTTAGGCAAGCTTTAATTCTTCCTGAACTCTTTTACTGGAAAGTTTTTCACTCACAAATTTTGTATTTACCTAATATAAGTATTTGTGTCCTATCTCAACTGATAATTTATAAAAATTAGGAAATAAGTGTAAAACATATTGATAAGTACTGTTGTTATTGCTAGCAGCTCCTTTTTTATTCTCAGGACCAAAAAAAAAAAAAAAAAAAAAACCTGAAAAAAAATGTTAAGACAAATTGATCTAGTTTGTAACATACAACTGTCTAGAAAAGGCTCCCCAATCAACCTTGATGCCATAACCAGTGGTCGGGACTCGGGGATGTCCTTCAAGAGGTTCGCACGATGGGCCCAAATAACACGAGAAAGTCTTGGGTTCCAAAGGTTTATTGTTCATGGTGAATGTAGATGGTCTGTGTGCATGCCCATGAAACTCAGGGTAGACCTAAGTTAAATAGGGAGGGAGAAAGGGGACAGGGTCTAGGGAAGAATGCTTAATTGTCATCTGGCCTTCAGGTATCTCATTAGTATATATTCTCTCTAGGGCTGAGGCCTGTAGTCACGCCCTCTACCTGTGCTCTTTGGGAGGGGCTGCACTGTCCTATGTGACTGAACAGTGCAGGTCAATGGAGGACACACGTTAGGAGCCTGAATTCTAGGAGCATGGCAGAATAAATGCCCATCCCTTGCAAGGTCTCTGGGCTACTTCCAGCCAGTGCTTCTACAAAAAACCAAGACCCCTTTCATGGCCCTACATCTTGAGATCCATTTGAGTTTAGATATCAGAAAAGATAAAAGTGAGTGGTTTACACAAGGTTTAACCAAGGACTAAGTACATGAATCCACCAGAAACTTCTAAGGTTTTGTTTGTGAAATTGAAAGGAAGAATTACAAAAAGATTCTAAACCACATGGTATTGTGCCTGTTTGTCAGTACTCTACCAACTGAGCTACATTCCCAGCTCCCTGAAAACTTTACTAATTTCAAAATATAACACTCTGTTCCAATCACCTGTAAATCTCTTTTATATCCTAAGTGCCTAAGTCTACTGACTTGAATACATGAGGCTCCCATTGAAGGCTTCCTTGAGAATCTTCTTGAGTCTTTGAAAATGCCTCATCCCAAGAAGCAATTCACTAATTTAAATATAGGTCATATTTTCAGCCAGACTAGAAATACATGTGTGATGATGTGAGCAGTGAGGCGAAAATTACTTAGATCTGAATATATTTCTTAATCTTATTGGCAGGTAAGGACATAAGATTCTGGCAACACAGTTGCTTGGAACACAGTCAAGTTAGGCATTGTGCCAAAGAGCACGAATCTACTTACTAAGCACAGATGCCTAAGGGATTACTGTGTTTCCTGTAGTCTATATCTTTTCAATTATATCCTAGATTCTGTAGCTATGTACAAGAAATATTATAAGTATAATTATAAGGACTTAGTATTGTAGAAGAATTTCAATGGATCACATGTTTCCCTGGCAAGGAATTCGCATCCAAAGAACTTCAAGGATTTTGAGGATGGTTGAAATGATACACCTTTATTTCTATCCCTAGAATACACATACACTGTTAGTATACACCTTAAATCCAAAACAATGTAAGTAATGTTAATTTGTAGAAGGAAGCAGCTATGATTGAAAGTGATAACTAATTTGGGAGCTGACAAAGTGACAAATCCTAGAAAGATTTGTCAGAATGAATCAGAGATAGTATACACCCAACTCTCAGGAGCACAACAGCACAGGAAAGAGAATCTATTCAGAAGTAGGATAAGCAGAGTCAGTCTGGAGTGGAGGGCAATTCAAGGTTCAGTTCAGTTGTGTTCATGCAATGCGGGGAAGTTCAGTTGAGTTATTTCAAAGAGGTTCTGCTTTGACTTCTGAAAAGATTTTGTAACTGCACATTTGTTGTAGATGATGGCTATTATGGGGAAACCACTACAAAGTAAGATGGATAATACTACTGCATATGTTTCCAACAAAATGAAATCGATTTTGCATATTGTAACATAAAACTTATAGGTATACTATACAATCCAGCAGGCCAAATAGTTATAGAAAGATCTAATTGTACTTTAAAGGAGATGCTTAAAAACAGAAAGGTGGAATAAGAGATCCCAGAAATAGACTGAATAATATGTATTAACTTTAATTTTTTTCAGTGCCAGTGAGGCAGGGACAACAGCTGCTGCAGGACACTGCATTGTAGAAAAACTGCTGAATTAAGTCCACCTGTATACTTTAAAAAATGTGTTAACCTCAGAATGAAGGTCAGGGAAAGTATTTCATTGGAGAAGAGGTTTTGTCCTATTTTCCCCAGGTGATGAAAGACTAGAGTTCCATCTAAATTGTTAAAAATCTGATCTGAATAAGAGTAGCTTCTACATGAGAGGCAAGACTCAATGAAGGGAGATATGGAGAAAAACAGCAATGCAGATGATGTAGAAAGCAGACCATCTCCTGCAGTTATGAAGGATCTTCACATCAATGGATCCTCATAAGGATGTTTAGACTGTTACATTTGTAGAACTGATAATTGTTTATCTTATAAAAGTTAAACTGCATACAGTCTTTTAGCTTAAACAAAAAGAGGGAAGGGGTATAAAAATTTTAATATAGAAACATGACTGCTCTGGCAAAGGATCACATGAAAAGACTTTATAAGTCTATGTGATCTGCTTGGGATGACACATCTGTAATCCCTCTGGCTGGAATACAGACTCATCATTAGTACACATGTTAGTATACTGTTAGTACACACAAACTCACATTAGTTTGTAGAAGTTTGAAAGTGATGATATGCCTATCATAAGAACAGACAGGAAAGAAAGTTGACTTAAGAGAGAGCATAGACACACACACACACACACACATACACACACACATACACACTACACACATACACACACACACACATACACACACACACACACACACACCCTACACACACACCGAACAAACACAAATTCACATACACTGCAGATGAAAGGAAAAAGAGAGGGTTGCAGGGAGACAGACATGGGAATGAAAGGATCCAGAACTGTTCCAAAGTAAGAAGACACAAGCAGACAGTTCGTCAGAAGGGACAGAAATTTGATTCTCAAATTTGGAGAGATTTAGGCCAACAATATCAGTCAGAGAGTGAACCAGCCGAGTTCAGAAGTACTAGAAGGGTCAGTTTTCGAGAAGCTCTTGAGAATGACAAAAGCGGCATAATTGAGTTTAAAACATGTTAAACATCAATTCAGAAAGACTAGAAAGTTGACTTTTCGAGAGAACCTTGAAGTGACAATTATCAGTTAATAAATTCTACTTTTATAAAAATAGTTGTTATTAAGATATCATGTCATAATGGCAAAAGTTTTACTACTTCTGTTTGAGATAAATTTCCATTTGAAGTCATTTCAACATTCTAATGAATGCTCTCAGAATAAAAGTAATTTAGTGAATAGAACTTGAGATTAAATTTGAAAACATAAAAATCCCATTTTATGCGAAAGATGATTATATAAATATAAAACATGAGAAATCAAACAACTTAAATTCAGGTTTAAAATACCTTAAGAAATTTAAGATCAATCAAAATTCTGTGTGGGATATTTTAATACTTTCCTAAAAGTTGATTGTATTGTTGTAAAAATAGCACATATATGTTTATAAATCTGAAATAATTTCACCTTAAACATTAAAAATGGAAATTTGAGGCTATAATGCATACATATTATCTCTTCAATGATTCATTAGCATGTACCTGAGGAGACTTTAATAGATGTGAGACAAAGTACATATGTAGATAAACAGTCACAAGACCAATCAATACTAGCTTCCAGTGTCAATGGTCAAATACACCAAATAATTAATCCAATGAGCATCAGTCACCTCTTAGATTATATTGCTTAGTCTCTTTGATGAAGAAAGGAGAAAAGATGAAGGGAGATTAATAGAGAGAAACAAGAGATAGGGGGAGAAGAGACAGAAAGACAGAGATGGTGAGACAAAGAGAGAATTAATACCTAAAGAAACACTGTTTTTCTAAAACTTAAGGACTTTAAAATCATACTTATAAGGTTTCTATGACAAGGCCCAAGTAATATAACCTGCTCATATCTGTGGTGTATAAAAATCTATTGACCAAGAGAACATAATGTTTACTATATTGTTTCACAATGTTTTCAAAAGTAGTACAAGTTCTCTTTGTTTGTTTATTTGTTTGTTTTTGCTTTTGTTTGATTTTTTGTTGCTGTTGTTGCTTTATGGTTTTAGAAGACAGTTATTTTCTTTTTCTTTTTGCCCTGAAAACAGTTTTGTTCTTTGGATTAGCATAACTGTCACACTGTCACAGAGTAAAGAAGCGTTCTCTTCTTCAGGGCCTTTGTTAATCAATTCAAGCAGCATTCTCTTTTGACAAAACGGTCCCTAAAGGAAGGTTAAAAGTGAGCATGAATATATAAACTGTTTCATTTCAAATTACCATTTACTCCTGATTATTTGGATACTTTAGATAACAATATTTTCTTTCAAGTTTATTAACAGTATCCAAATCATACATAATTTGTTTGTTTGCTTGTTTACTTTTCATCTTGAACTATTTGATTTTCCTGGAGAAATCTCCTTTGAAATTCAAATATTATGCTATATTTCTGGATATAGGAAGATTAAATCTGAAATATGCCAAGAACTTTTCTAGACAAGGTTCAGCTTCCTGAGAGATGGGTGTTTGGGAGCTATGAGACAAATATCTAAAGTCAAATCGTGGATCCAAGCTGACAGCCTAGGTTCTGCTCAGATGGCTTTCCAGATTCCTTTGTCTCTGTCTCTTTCTGTGTCTCTGTCTCTCTGTCACTCTGTCTCTCTCTCTCTCTCATCTCTCTCTCTCTCTATGCATGTGTGTATGTGTTTTGTGTGTGTGTGTCTCTGTGTGTGTATGTGTGTTTGCTCTGATCTAGTCAGCTTTTTCTTGCTATTTTAAAATTTTTCTAATTGACATAGCTCTCTTTGCTAGTCAATATTCTAAAATCTCTCTGGATTGCTCATGAGCAAAGTCAGAAAAGGTGCTATAAATTTTTTTCTTGTATCTTCCTACCTGTGTATGAAAATCACTGAAGGAAGATCCCAGACTCAGACAGTATGCAAAAATTGAAGAGTAATTATTCTGCAGAAACATCCAGCATGTGGGGGTCAAGCATTCTCCAAAATAGTGACCCTAGACAAAGCATGCATACCTTTTTACAGAGAACCAGGAGAACTCTCTAGAAGAATTAGATAACTTAAAATTTCATTGTTGGGTGTTAGTGGTCACAGGTCAGTGGTCTGAATTCTGATGTCATGAACATTCAACCATGTTATGAAATAGGGCTGCCCAGCATAGATGGCCCATTCTGAGATAAGATATTTATCCCATTTTTGTGGTTATTCCTAGGTTTTTCTTTGGGAGGGGGGTTTATTATCTTGTTCTGGATTTTATGGTCTGTTCCTGGAGCTAGTATCTTATGATCTAGTTTCTGGGACTTATCTCATCTATTCCTGGAGCTGGTCCCTTACAACCTTTTTTGAAATCAGGCCTTGTCCTTAAATGAAGACAAATGGGGTCTATGCTGTCCTTTTAGATCAAGTGAAAAAAAATGTTACAAAAATTCTAAATTAATTCTTGGGTTTTCTGTTCAAAATCAGAAAGCCAGAAAAAATTCTAAGAAAGCTGTGTTCACTTCTCAGACAGCCTTCTCTGGAAAGATACTAGAAAACATTCTTAGCAAGCTGTGTCAGCTCTCTAAGTAATACTTAGGATTCCTGACCAAGAAATCTGTTAGAAAAAAACTTCTAAAGGAGCTATGAAAACTCCTTAAAGAGCTGTATTTGCTCTCCAGGATTTCCTGATCAAAGTTAGAAATCCTGTTAGAAAAAATTCTTGAAGATCTGTTTTTCCTCTTGAGGCATCTCTAGAACTCAGCTCTTTATAGAGAAAATTTTAAAGGACTGCTATTGCTTTCTGCTAACACATTCTCTGTAGACCAAAAGTCCATTTGTTTTTTAAATTTACATGTCAATTCGGTTATTTATTTCAGGTTCCTTTTGACTAGCCTATGAACCTAATTCTTAGGAGACAACACACACATATTTTCTTTTAGCATTGTAAAAGAATCTAAGATGTGTCTGAATCTGTTAAAAACAGATGCTAAGCTAGTAGGATGGGAGCCAGGCCTGAAATTATGATTTCTACCACAACTGGGAGTGGAATAGATGTGTCCCAGTCAGACCCTGAACTCAGGAATTTGTCTATCTTTGTAAGCCTAAACAAAAAACATAGCCAGGTGTATCTTCTCTGATCAACACTCCTAAATCTCCTTATCTCCTTCCTTTGTATCTTTCTGAGAAGTTGGCTCATAGTGTAGCTGTCTCTGTTTCTTTAATTTCATAAAGCCCATCATAATTCATATTTTGCATAGTTGAGAAATTATATATGTTTGAGCCCTTGTTTTTAGAGTTCTTTTCCACAGACTTAAGGGCTTCCTGAAGGACACAGGTTTTACCATTTTTCTGAGACATCAACCACACTTTTGCCTCCAGACTCATGCTGTTTCTGATTATCATAGAGTCATTAATATTAACAAGGAAGGACATTCCTTGAAAAAGGAACATAAAATATGTACATTATTATACAAACAAGCCTTATGCCCATGGCACCCATCAATACTCCTGGAGGCCCATGTCCATTGGCCCTGTCCCAGGGGCAGGAATCTTGTCATTCTGTCCCCACCAAGGCCATGCGGAAACCAGCAAAATTCTGCCCTCTTAATTGAGGTAGAATATTATGTTTTCACTTTAAAATTAATATTAGAAGATTAAAGAATCAGAATAAAGAAATGTCCAAATTACCAACCTACTCTAGATTCAGGTCATCCCTATGGGGATGCATGGTTTGGTATAGAAAGCCCAGTCAAACAGCAGGGACTCAGTCACCAGAAAGTACATAGACATAAACAAACTAATCAGAACTATGGGGGAGGAGAGATGAGAGAGAGAGAGAGAGAGAGAGAGAGAGAGAGAGAGATTTCAACATCAAAGATTGACAGAATGAGGATTGGAAGAAAGCTGAGACATCAATGTCTTAACAGACTGTTGATGGAGATATAATAGCCTGTTCTTGATATTTCATGCTGTAAATTCAATTCAAATTTGCAAACCCCTCATTCGGATACTTAGGGTTAAACTTAAAGAAGCCATGTAATACAAATGATGTTTCTGATGTGTATTTTTTAAAGAAAGACTTAGTTGAAAAGGAAACATCTTTATTCTAGAATGTAAAATTAAGAATAAATATCTTTTTCATAAGGCAATGAGAGGTCTTTTGATTTAACGTTTTACTACCATGTTAGTATTTTGTTTGAAATAGTAAATACATTCATGTAAGTGTCTGTATCTCACCAATTCACCCTCAAAGATATTTCCCACAAGACTGAAATGAATGTTAGTTATCACTATTGAAAGAGCTGAAATTTTGTTTTTGTTTGTTTGTTTTCTTGTTTTATAAGTCTCTCAGAATTAATTTTTTTCCTTCTTTTCTACATGATTTCTAGATCATGTAAGATTAGTCGGGTTCTAAAATAGCAATATCTCAAAAATCTTGAACATCATCAGATGAAAATGTTTAAGCAATGAGAAAATGAGTCCTTGGTGACCACAAGATGCCAATCATCCTTAGAATTACTATCTTGACATACTTTAGTTAGTTAATGTAATAATTATTAGCTTTATATATCTACATTATAGCTCTGATTTAAAAATATAGTTATCATGAAGACACATTATGTCTATTATCTTCTAGCTGCAACAATTTTTCTTTGGAAATTTTTAAATCAACATTTGTATTGGCATTCTCTTATGCACAGTGGAATGCATGGCTTGCTGCCAACATAAACCATTTATTCATCAAATATTTATTGTGGATGAACATGAGAAAGATACTTAAATATAATAACTAAATGGCTTCTGCTCTTATGGGAAATAGTCCTTGTAATAAAGTTATTAATACTCATAGCAACCCTTGTGAAGTGTTATCTTTGATACTCTTTAGGAAGGATCCTTGTTGCTGAGATTTGAACATGTTTCTTTCAACATTCTGGTATTGCCAATGTAATCATTTTAAAATGTGAATCCTTAAGAGGTAATTAGAATACAAGGATTTCTCACTTGTGAACAGGATCAAGGCCCATATAAAATAGACTTTATGCAGTGTTAATACAATCTTCTTCTTGTATCTTACACTGTGTGAAGACAGAGACTCTCTCCTTCATCTGCATGAGACATATAAGAGGCAGAGGTTATCCTTGCAGCTAGTGCTTTTCCAGAATCCATAGGAAGTAATTTCTTAATTCATAAATCACCTGGTCTTGTTTGTTTTTGATCAGCATATAGATTAAAATAGTAAAAGAGACAGGACGTTTCCTAGTCCTAGATGGTACAGAAACTATACCAAGTATTTTTTATGTAGACATGAAGGATCTGAAGAGTGAGTAACAAGGGAGACAAAAGATGTGTACTGCTTGCCAGGCAAACATGAGAACTTCTTGGAAGCCCCTAACCCATGTGAAAACCAGTAAATTGTGCAGTGGAGTGGAAGAGGCAGGAGGATTTCTCCTGAGGGCTATCGAGCCAGTATAGCAAATGGGTAAACCAAATGCTGGTGAGCTTGCCTCAGCAACAAAGGGGAAGGATACCTGAAGAACAACAAATGAAGTTGAATGCTGTACTCTATATGTGCATATATGGAGAGACTCTGCACACATGCACATGTGCTTGTGCATGAACATGCATGCCACACACACAGAGTTTAATTTTGATTGTGCAAATATTTCCTTCTATAAAATATAGCTGAAACATCACGTGCTTTTGAAGCTGCTCTAACTTGATTTTCTTCATGCTTCTGAAAATATCTTCACCTGCCTCTAAGCATCTTTATACTCTCTTCTGATTGTTGTAGCTCTTTTCTGAGATCTCACAGTGAGAACTACTTCATTGTGCCACATTTTATTTAAGAAGTTCAAGCATTTTATCTCCATCTTCTTCTCTTTGTCACTTAAAACAAATAGTTTTAAATTCCATATACTCCTTCTTTCTCCTCCATAAAATGAATACAATAGCTACTAAGCAGGACTGTTTTCTAGACTAAATGATATAAAATACAAGTTACTTAACCAGAATCCTCAAATGTACCCAGATATTAAATACTCTGTATTGTGTATTGTGTTTTAAATATCACATTAGTTGACCTAGTTTCCTGATAAAGAAAAACTTTGTATTACCTAAATTACTTGATTTTCTTGAAGTTTATCATCCATGTAAACCTCTTCTGAGTAAAAGTCTATACTCTTCAGAATTACACTCAGACAGCTGTTGGAAATCTAGTAATGTTTGTCATACTTTTGGTTAATTCATTAAAAATCAGCATTTCTTCATATATTGCCTTTGCCATTTCACAAATATTTATCTTTTGCCTACCTATAACATGTAACTTATATAATTTTCCTGGATGACAGCATTCTCCTCTCAACACTTCAAACATTTTGACAAACAGCACATTGTTATTTCAAAAATGTATTTCCAAACATAATATTCCATTTAAAAAATGCTGCAAGCCTTCATTTTTATTTTATTTTTTGTATTTTTAAAACTTTGTATGGAAGTTCTGAATTTATATCATTTCCACCTTTCCTTCTTCCCTCACAAACTATATCACTTTAAAAATCACAACTTGTTCTTAATTAATAGTTATTGCTACACACACACATACACACACACACACACACACACACACACACACACACACACACAAATGTAAGTATAGTCAGCTGAATCCATTCATTTTTGCTCCTGTGTGAATGTCAGCAGAGCTGAACACTTATAGTCACAAGTGAATAATAACATGTCAGGAAAGTTTTCTCAGGGAAGATCAAACCTCCTTCACTCAGTATTTATTGACTAATTGTTCACAGCTCTTCATCAACAGGTAGTGCCCTGTTAGAGTTCTACCATCGATGGCAGCATAGAAACTGATGCCTTTTGCTGGGGACCAGTTACAGACTTCTGTAATTTTATCTGTCCTCTAGGAAGAGAAACTTATGTGATGAAGAGTGAGACACACACTGATCAATAAGTATAAAATTATAGGAAAATGGCAGTAATAGGATATCCTTCAGGGTCCATGACCTCAGAAATCATGATTAGTTTGTTAGGTTAACACACTAGGCATTAATATCTCCTATTGAGTGGGCCATAAGTTCAATAGATTATTGTTGCTTGCATCTAAGTTGTTAAGTGTCATCTCTGCAACCTTGGAGATATCTTGCCATTTGACTTAACATTTTGGTTGATAAGCTTTTCAGCTGTATAGAACTATTAATTCTCTTTCTCTTTTGGAAGCTTGCATAGCATCTTCAGATAGTATGAGAACTGGTTCTCAAAGAAAAAGCCTTCATGGCAGTTTCATATCCATTCTGCAAGCACTGTGTCTGAAATTTGTAGGGTGTTCACCAATGAGGTATAGCATTTACTTCTAGGAGGCAATCAAGGGCAGTGGCAAGTAATTTATTTGGAAATACTGAGTTAAAACCTGCAAAGCCAGATATGTAGTATATGATCAATTATAAATATCACTACAATGACTTTAGTCACTATTATCAAGCTATCCTCTATATGTTGAAAACTTTACTTAATGTCAGTCTTTTAAAATCAGTCTTCCACTGGATCAATAACATAAAGTCAAATATACATCTGTCTTTTAAAAGAATAAGTTATTAATGGTTCTTGATACATTTAATTCACTTGATAATATGAAACTCATAAAATGTCATAAGTATTACACTGCTTTGTTTTTGTCAACTTGACACAGTCTAGAGTCATGTGGAAAGAGAAAGCCTCAATTGAGAAATTCTTTTCTTTAGATTGTCCTGTAGGTCTGTCTGTGAAGCATTTTATTAATTAATGCTGTTTGAGAAGCATCAGCCCACTGTGGCCAATGCCATAACTGGGCAGTTGGAACAGGGCTGTATAAGAAAGTCAGCTAAAAAAAGCCTTGGAAAAGTTAGCAAGTGAGTGGAATTTCTCTGTATTCTCTGCTTCAGGTACAGCCTTGCTTTCCTGTCATGGATTTTAACATATAAGTCAAATAAACCCATTTCTCCCTCATGTTGATTTGGGGCATTTCTCTTAACAATAGAAATCAAACTAGAACATGAGTAACACAGGTTCACAAACAATCAAATTCAATTTCAATAAATGAAGAGAATGGAATGGGTTACTGAACTACAAGGCAGAAGGCTGTTTAAGAGTCTAGGCTATTCGGTAAAAGGCAGTTGAATACCCTACACTGACACTAACCATCCATTTTTATCAGTCTTATTTAGCTGTTAGGTTTACACCAGGAAACTTGGTGGTACAGGCACTGTCATCCTGGTAAATTTTGATGTTTGCTAAAGAAAGACAGTTTTAGATTGTAGAACTGGCAGGAGGTGTAGAGATTTCCATTTCAAAATGATATGCTCCTCTATGTTCATAGCAACTTTATTTATAATAGCCAGAAACTGGAAAGAACCCAGACGCCCTTCAACAGAGGAATGGATACAAAAAATGTGGTACATTTATAAATGGAATATTACTCAGCTATTAAAAACAATGAATTTGATAAATTCTTATGTAAATTGATGGAACTAGAGATATCATCCTGAGTGAATTAACCCAATCACAAAAGAACATACATGGTATTCACTCACTGATTATTGGATTTTAGCCCAGAAGCCTGAAATACCCAAGATTCAACTCACAGACCACATAAAGCTCATGAAGAATGATGACCAAGTAGGGGGGGCTTCAGTCCTTCTTAGAAGGAGTAACAAATACTCAAGGGAGCAAATATGGAGACACAGTGCAGGACAGAAACTGAAGGAGGGACCGTCTACAGACCATTCCACCTGGATATCCATCCTATGTGCAGTCACCAAAGATAGAGGTTGATGTGGATGTCAGGATGTACATGCTGACAAGAGCCTGATATAGAATTGCAATTTCTTCTTAAGTGATGTAATATAGAGGTTGGTATCCTGGAATCTGAAAGAAACCTGACTAAACTTACCCAAGAAGGGGAATAGAAAAGGTACCTTGGTTAAAATGTAATTGTTTGAGTTGATGTAATCTGTACACTAAATTATATAGCATGGAAAATGACATATTGTCATCAAAGGACATACAATTTTAAGTTTGTATCACTTAAGTAAGTTATTGGAGAATGTATTAATGACATTTGTTTCTTCACTACTCAAACAAATTGCTATGATTATGTTTTCACATTTCTCTAGTTCATAAAGAAGATAGCATTTTTAATAAAATCACTTTTAGCAAGTATTGTAACACTATAACATTTTAGCTCCATATTAGCTAAAGGTTCTGAGAGATGACTGATGACTTCAAAGAAATTGTAAATAAAATAATTCAAGATAAACATGAAGGGGAACATGAACAATAATTTTTATTACCTTCAAACTGAAGTTCTTGCATATTTTAAATCGTGTTTAATGTTGCCTAAATGATTGTGGCTATAAAAGAAATATATCTGATCTAATTAAACTTGTGTAATTTCAAAGATGGAAAATTCAGTAGCAATAGTATACCCCTCATGTTATTTGATATGTTAATGAAATGTTGAAGTTATTTTGCTATCATTTAGTATATTTAAGAACATATGAACTACTGGCTTAGCTAAATTTTGTACATTGTTTAATTGGATGGCTTTTTGTTTTGGTCCTACATCCAAGTATCACAGTGACTTCCCAATGCACAATTCTAACCAAGCCATGGTCAGTAGAGTAGATCATGTAATGTTAGAGTGTGACCATGGCTTTATTTGGTTTTCTACTGTAATGCAATCATTGTGATATTCTGCAAAGATATAGTGAGGGTGTGAAGCATTACATTTGAAATTTAAAAAAATTACAAATCAGTGCTATTTAATATAGTTTATTTGATAAAATTTGAATATCTATGTATAGGAAGTTAAGCTTTCTGATGTGTTTTATTTTTCTGTTTTGATTTAACACAGACTCACCCAGAAGGAGCAAGTCTGTTCTGCCTGAGTGTACCTACCTCTAGAGAGTCTAAACCATGAGTTCGCTTCATTTCTTATTAAGCTGTTAATGCCATATAATTGATATAGTAAAATGAAATCGCTGTTAACATGTGTCTTCTCAGTGAAGAAAAATTGCACATGATAAGGAATTCAGAGAATAAGAGTTCATGGATGTTTTATGAAGGTTCAACTTAAAAGAGTTGTAGATCTTAATAAAAGTTTAACTTCACTACTCACTGAGGAAAGCATGATTTAGATGTTTGTATTGTGTGTGTTTGTGTGTGTGTGCACATGTGTATGTGTGTGCATAGTGTTATTGTTGCATATGCCAGAGAAGGATACAAGGTGCACTTCTATATAACTCTCTATTCCTTTGAGATAGTGTCTCTTCCTGAACCTTAAACTTATACTCCTCAACTAGGATGGCAGCCAGCCAGATGCTCCTGGCTGTCTGCTGAAGCTCTGGGGACCAAATTCAGTTTGTTATTCAGGAATTAAAATCTGAATTTGGGTTTCATTCGTGCATAGCTAACTTACTTGCTGAGAATCCTCTCTATTCCCTTGTCCATTTTTTTTTAAAAAGACCTAAATAAGATTATATAAACAAAACAAAACAAAACCCAAACGTTTAAAAATTAAATGTAAAATACTATTATCTCAAATACATAGTATATACATTAAGTGTTTCAGTTCATTTCCTCTGTTTTTTTTTTTTCAACCAGAATAAATTAGAGACAAAATCTTGAACAATCCTACTTCTTGCTCTGTCATAGATCTGTCTTCATGAGCTTACAGATGGCTGACATTTCTTCTCCCTGTTTGGCCTCTGATAAGTTGTTCTTGATAACCCACTGTTTTGTTCTTGAACCTTGCCATGGGTACAATGTTCAGAACTGTCAAAAAAAAAAAAAAATGAAAGAAAATAGCACAGAGCCCATGAAAGTTAGTGAAGACGTAAGTCCTGATAGTCAACTGATGGATGTTCAACTGGCAGATGGTTTTCAGTTTATTCTGTTTGCTGCCACAGTACCTAAAATAATAAGGGGATGATTTTCCCCACATAATAGAAGAAGGCGGCTGTTTACTTTGTGAAAACCTGCCAAGGCAACCTACCCTGTGGTTTTATCTTTGAAAGTAAGTATGAAACAAGCTTGCCTGGCTGCAGATAAGAGACTTAGAAAGAAGCCTATTCAGATGTCCCTGTCCTAATTTATCTGCAGGGTTTGTGATTCATACACACTGTTCTGTGTGCAATGGAGCATTAAATTGGTTTCAGCTGGGAGCAGGTCACATTTAGGGGTCCTCAGACCCATGCTGGTATACCAGGGAAGCTTGTTTCATATAACTGTTTGCCACTAATTGTTCACTAGTACACCAAGGGTATATTGAGTATATAATAGATACCTCTTTTAATTTCCCATAGCAAAATAATAGACTAACACTTAAACATCATTTCATGAGCAAATGTTACTAATGACAACAAAATCTACTTCTCGTAGCACAGTAATTTGTCCTGATGCTTAGACTTATTCTTTGCTTATTTTTAACACCCTAGCTTTTGATGACTGCACTTCTAAGGCTCTTAATTTCTTTTATTTATTTAACAAAGGGATTGATACTTAAACTCACTAAGATATACTGAAAAAATATACAGAGCTGCCTTAAAGCAAGCATTCATGATTGAAAAGGTTCAGAAATGATTTATAGATTATAGAAGATTTTTCTATGTGGAAATTTCAGTTTATCATTGCAGATTTTGAAAGATAATAACATCATGCCATAAAGAGGAAAAAAAAAACGATAGCTGCTTGTTTAAATTAGAAGGAATATAAAAGTTAGAGGTTCCTGTTTGTTGGATTAAGACAGTGATGAGAGCCAACAGCATGGACTTTCTTTTTCTTTTCTTTTCTTTTTTTTTTTTAAATGTAGGTATTTTAACAATACCCCTTCTAAAGTTGTTTTCATTTTATTATTTCCACAGTGGGGTAGGTAAAGCTGAAGTCTAGTATATTTTTCTAGGTTTTAAGTGTTCTTCATTTTGTGCAAAATTTGGCCAATAAATGGTGGAGCGGCAGTTAATGAAAGCAATCAGTGAAATGGTTCTAAAGTATTCCTGCAGGACATGACAAGAGTCTTTAAGTTTGGTAAATGAACAACATAAACTGATACAGTCTCTCTATTTTTATACATTTAACACTGTTCACTATACTCCGTGTTGCAACTCAAACAACCCTGATCATTTCCCAAAGAAAGGGAAAGGAAATTTTACACATGGATGTAAGTAAAGACATTATTCTCATTTATCTACTACTTTTTCTTTAATTCTGTCCGGGTGTAGGCATGTGGTACAGCTAAACCCCAATTTTTGTGTTAATGAATTAAAGTATAATTAGGGCATTACTGTGAGGAACTTTTTATAACTTTCATGCATAATTCACCATATGCAAATGAGATATTTTCTCATTGGTCCCAGTTCTTAAATTAGATTGTGACCTGAAAACCTTTTAAGGCTTACACAGAAACATGGTGTGAAATCAATACATTTAATAGTGTTACTGGAAGATTTAAAAATGTTCCAGTATGCTTTTTAAAGCAGAAAATGTAAAGAAAAACAAGCCTATAATATTAGGAGAAAAATGTATAATATCTGAAGAGTACAGATATGTGGACACATTTTTCCTCTCTCCTTTCTATCATAGAATGTGACTTTCTGTGGAGTGAAAAAATGTATAAATTCTAAATTTTTCATATTTTTAACATAAAATGTATTTTACACCTCATACTCAATGATTCCTTTTATTCATCCACCCCCCATATATTTTAAAATACAGAGCAAATAATAGTCCTTAAAAAAGCAACTCAATGAGATACTTTTTTCATGAGAATTTAAATATATGGTACTCTGCTGCTCAGATTGTAGGGAAGGTTTCAAATAATTTATACAACTTGAATTTTCTTCTGTTCGATTACTCAAATTCGCATGTCTACTTCAATATTTAAAGACTTAAAAAAGGTCCTTTCTAGCCAAATGCCTTACCTATATCTGCAGTCAAAAACATTAACCGTGTGAAACCCATGTTCAGTTTTACATCTCTTTTACAAACTGATGGATCATATGCCATTTCTATCATAGAGGCTGGAATATTTTTTAAAATCTTAAAAATGTTTGATCAGATGAAATAAAAACAAAAAAGCCAACTCCATAAATAAAAATACAGAATCTACATAAATGAACACAAAGAGCTAAACTTCTATACTCACTAATTTATTTAACAAAATATTTATAGATCTGACTTTATATTTGAAAGAGCATATTCAGTTTTAAATATTAGCTTCTTTCTTACACAACTAAACTTGCTATGACCTTTCAGATATTAAGCAACATGTGGAAGAGAAAATTGTGACATATTTTCTTTATCCTCCACATGTTTGTTGAATGAAAAGAAAATTAAAATTAACTTTAGTTTCATGTGACAGAGAAGCCCATAGTAATGTTGGAAAAAATAGGATAAACTGTATATATTTTGGATTGATAAAGAATGGGTAGGTATATGATTAAATAAAAAGTATGAATATATGGAAAGGGAACCAAATAATACTGATACATTTGACAAGTGTGAATATAGAAAGACGAATGAGATAAGTATCTTTTATTATTCTTTTCCCCGCAAAGTGCAAGATATTTCACATAAAAACTCTCAAAATAGATGGATCAAAGTCAGAGAGACTTTGTTTCTATGTTTATGTCCAGCATCCATCGGCTTAAATTAAAGCATGTCAATTTAATATCTAATTGTTTTAAGGTATCAATTCACTTATTTTATTCTTTTATAACATTATGTTAACTTGTTTATTATTTGTAATTGTGATTTTTCTATATTAATTCTTCTTTTGATTTATAGTTTTATTTTATTATCTGAAAAACTTCTTAAAATCTTCATTCTTTCAACAGGATAAGGTTTGTTATGTAACTTCACCTGAAATTTACCATAAAAAAATGCCCTATGTGCACGGGAGAAAAATGTGAATTCTGTTCTGTTTGAAAATATGTGAAATAACTCATAATATGTATAAAATATTGTAATGAGATACCTTATATATCAGTGATTATTGAATTTCACTTATTAAAAATGAACAGCTAATAAACACACTAGCAACCCTATATTATACATAGAAAAGGAAACACAGTGAACATCTGAAAATTTTGAATCAGGAAAGAGATTTTATTGAGGCCTTCAAAAATTAATATTCTTCGTCTAATAAACTGCTAATATCTATACTAAAAGAGCAGAATCAAAACTATATAGTAGAATGAAAAGTATTGATTTTCATATTTTTAGTCAAGTACATTTATCTTTATCCATTATTTTGTCAGCCATGAACATCATCATATTCATAAGGGAAGTATTTCTTTCTTTGATCTTATTCACTATAGTTTGAGGTAGAAGGGTATATGTTCCCTATCTTATGGTCACTGACAGCAAATACAGTATGTTCAAGACTACTTTCTCAAGATTGGAGAAGTAGAACTCTGGGACTTCCATATGGTAGACAACCATTCTACAACCAGGGTACACTCTCAGGTACCACATTCATTAACAAATGGGCAGTTACTTTAGTGAAAATAGCTAGAATATGCACCATTTAAACTGAAATGAACAGTTAGAATGTTGTTTTCTAAATACGTTTACTCATATATATATATCTAGGGACAGAGTATCATGACTAAACAGTTGTGTATTATTGTTGTATATCCACCTTATAGAATGAGTTCTTTAATCAAAATAAATTTAAAGAACAAGAAAAAATATGTTGAAGTTCAGGTTTTGACTCTGTATAAGGAAAATGACAATTAAGTTACAGTTAGGGTCCCACAAATAGGAGCTCTTCGTCATTTCGTTTTCAAAAAGAATGTGAATCAAAAAATCATCTACCTGGATTTAAATTTGCTTTTGCCTTTCTGAAAACTAAGACAATAAAAAGTATTTATTCACTCTTTCTTCCTTCTCTATTTTTTGCTCTATAACCCTCCACTCACCTCTACTATGTGGATTGTGTCATAATGCAATTACGTATGTTAGAGAGGCTTCACCGAATCCGTGGTGCTCACCGAGCCGGGCCTTGAGTGGTGGCGAATATAACTTATAGTTTTAAGGAAATGTCCTGACTTGATTTCACGCTTTTAGTGTTTTATCTCTTTATAATGCAAGTTTCTATCTTTGAATCATCAGATTGCCAGAAGGTAAAACTGAGTTTCTTTACCATTAATTAGTTTGTTGTGTTTTCTACATGTGTTGCACAATTGTGACTTTCTGTCCTGTAAAATGCAAGTATCATAAATGTTAATCTCTTTTTCAATCAATCCAAAATGCAGATACTGGGCTGCCGTGTTGGCAAGTTGTGTGAAAACTCATATATTTATGTCTTATTTATACTTCTATTGTCAATATAAAGTGTTCCAGTTTAGTAAAAATAGGATTTTAACTCGATATTGTTAGGAACATATAACTTATAGTTTTAAGGAAATGTCCTGACAATTTTTTATTCTCTCACCCTTTTCTTCAAATCTCCACACTGAATGAACTCATGTTGAGGTGCCTTTCATTACTAGACCCCAATCCTTTCAGAAATCTGTAAGCATTGCTATTATATCTAATTCTAAGAGCTGCACTGAGTGCCTGACAATTGTTTCATCCTTTCTAAATTTTTGATGATTTATCTTAAATGCTACCCTTCTACAGACCAGTTCCAAATTCCTCTTATTTTTAATTAAAACATCAGGACATTTTTCAATACAGTGTTTTTCAAGACATTTTAGATAATGTTCCTTATATGTTTGTCATTCTTAAGTAATTCAGTGTTCAACAAATGACAGAATACTGGACACATAAAAAGAGGTTGATAACCATTTATTTAAAAGGAGAAAGTACTTTCCACATCTTGGATCCCATTGTAAAAATTTCAACTTGTTGCACTCTAATTTTTTTCCATTAATAATAGAAATTTTTATCTGTATAATATTTACAAAAGTCACTTTTCAAGTAGAATCATAGGTTGAATATTTTGATGGACATTCCACTGTGAAAGTCCAGTAAAATTACACTAAAATGAGTATTGTTTTCAGTTGAAGTGGTCATTTTTCAAATTAGGAGTGATCAGATGTCATGGACAATGGCACAACTATCCACAGTTCAGGAAGTCCATGAAGAAAGGAAAATAACAATCATGGAGAAAAATAACCCTCATTTGTAGAGAGGAAAGAATGCAGTTGTTTCAGTGGCACCTCCAGGAGGATTCCGTTGTCTAGGAAACTACTGATATATAGTGGATCCTCCAGTCTGACTAACACAACCCAGTAAACATTGATGCTACAGATTATTAGATGGATGTAGTGGAAGCCAAACAAACAAACAAACAAGCAATAACAAATAAACAGAAAAACATATGAAAATGTACAAGTTATGAGAAACCAGGAATTTATAATAGTTCTCTGAAAGGTTGGTTACTTCTAAAATACCATAAAGCTCTTGATCCAAATATATATGCATATCTTCTAATATAGAGAGTCATGTTTTCTATTTGTTTCAAAAATAATTCTATATTTTCTATTTTGTTACAGTTTAGTGATTTGGTTTTTTTTGATACAGTATTACTTAGTTTCTTGGTTTTCAGAGTTTTGTTGTTTTATGTTTTTTTGTTGTTGTTGTTATTTTTTCATTCCTTAGTTTTGCTTTTGAGAAAACCTATGTAGTGAGTAGGAAAGGGAGGGCATCTTAAAGAACTCCAGAAAATGATCAAATTATTTAAATTAAATTATTAACAATAAAAATGTATATAAAATAGAAATAACTTTGTTTTGCTAAGTACAATAAGAGAAATGAGATTTCAATAACAGCTAACACTTCAAGCCTAGGCCTCAGCGATACGATTAGGATTAAGAAGTGGGAAGTAACCAATGAAATAATTAAGTCTTATTTACAAGGTCAAGTTACTGCATTTCCAGATACTAAGGACCATAAGTTTTTGTTAAAAATAATCACTTGACTAATTTCTAACAAGCATAAATCACGCAGATGAAATATGATCTATTACAAGAAGAACATTGAAATGACAAACTTATATCAGTGAATAAGGTATGAGCAAACTAGGGTCCTTGCACACTACACAGAAATATAGATTGGTTATCCATTATGGAAACAGGTGAGATTCTTCAAATTTTATTTATTTATTTATTATTTATTTTGTTTTTTTGGTTCTTTGGTTTTTCGAGACAGATTTCTCTGCGTAGCCTGGCTGTCCTGGAACTCACTCTGTAGACCAGCTAGCTCGAATCAGAAATCCGCTTGCCTCTGCCTCCAAGTGCTGGATAAAGGAGTGCACCAGCACTTGGGAGGCAGAGGCAGGCGGATTTCTGAGTTCGAGGCCAGCCTGGTCTACAGAGTGAGTTCCAGGACAGCCCGGGCTACACAGAGAAACCCTGTCTCGAAAAACCAAAAAAAAAAAGGAGTGCACCACCACCGCCTGGCGATTCTTCAAATTTTAAACTAGAATGAATATTTTGGTTAAAAAATTCACTTACAGATATATATCCAAATAAAGAAAATCAGTATTATAGCCAGGTATCTTCAATCTCCTGTTTACTTCAGTCCTGTTCAAAGGATCAAGTTCTACCTAACCTTAAAACCAAGGTAAAATTCATCACATCATTCTGACAGAAATAAGATAATAGAAACAGAATTTATATTTTCCTATACATATACTTGTGGAAAGCACTGTTTTATCTGCTTTAATTTTGCCCACTTTACAGACGAATAAAACAAAATACAGTGATTGTATTTGTCATGTCTACAGTAGCAAACTATAATCCTTTTTACTCAGGTGTTCAAACAGGTTCATGTAAATATTCCACCATCTATGAACTTATGAATTTCAGTAAGGCTTTTGGTCATGCCACATAATTTAGCTACAGTTACTAATACATATTTATACATCTTTAATACATGATTAATTAGAACTGCCATATGGAAAGACATGGGACATGATCAACACTTGCTGTTAGAGAATGAGATACATTTTTAAAATCATCAATATCAAGAGTAATTATGAACTAAATTATATTATGAAATAACCAAATCTTGAAATAACAACAAAATAAATGTCTATTTTAACTATGTACCTAAAGCAAAACAATATGTATAGAGGAGACTTGATAGCTTCAAATTGTTCGTTCTTTTGTGAAACCTAAATATAATGTCAACATTTATATTAAAGTAATTTATTGCCTCTATATATCTGACACATGGCAAAAAATATTGATATTATTTTATAAGAAGTATTGAAATAGTTGCAATACTTTACAGAATGATCATAACTTTTTAATACTTCGGTACTGAATAGTAATCATTTGGGAAGTGGTTCATGGCAAAAAGCAAACATATAAACAACTGTCTTTGAATCTCTAAGACTGCCATGCAAGAGGCTACAGTAAGCCACATCTCTTGAGGGTGATGCAAGCCAAGCAAATATCCAGATACAAATATGAGCAGAAGGCAAATCTTTCTGGAAAACAAATATTGACTGTTTTCCTAATTTTCTTTGCATAGGCATGAAAATAAAGAAAGAAGAAAACACCTTGTTTCTCAGTGGATTAGTTATCACAACATTTACACTCTGGCCATTTTAGCTTCTAATACAACATTAGAATATTTAATATGAAATATTTGCTATTATCCATGTAGTTTCCCTTTAGGATTCACAGAGAATAAAACAACACATTAGAATGATGCTTTAGTTATTCCTATGTTTAGATCAAGTGCTTCTTAGTAAAATCTACAGCTAAAAGCAATTGAGACCAAAACAACAAATTGTATCAGGTGGAACCCAATAATATCAATGCAAAATACATTTCTATCTATAAATAGTGCCAGAGAGGCTCACTGTAGATGAAGAAAATGTAAGAATTGAACACGTGTGAGTTTGGCAACTATCGTGCTTGCTTATTTAATTCAGCACATGACAGCTCCCTATGTAGATGCCTGACACAGTGTCAACAAAATACTAATGAACAGGTTAAAAAAAATCCTGCATGAATTCATGAGATAGACAAGGTAGGGATATCAAGTCTCCACAGAACCAAGGGCTTCCCCTCTCATTGATGCCAGATAGGGCCATCCTCTGCTACATATGCAGCTGGAGCCATGGATCCATCCATGTCTATTCTTTGGTTGATGGTTTAGTCCCAGCATAGGGGGATGCTAGTATGGGTAGGTGGGTGTGGGGTGGTACCCTCTTAGAGGTAAAGGGAAAGGAGGATGTGATGAGGATATCCACATAAAAGAAAGATGGGGATGAAGAGATGTCTGAGTAGGTAAACTGTTGCAGACAAACTGAAGACTGAGTATTTATCTCTAGCTTCTATGTAAAAAACAGCAAGTAGCTTGTGCTTTTAATCTACTTAGGAGCACAGAGCAGTGACGTTCTGCATGCTGACAACAACTGGTCTAGTTGCTCTCAAAGGTAAGGAGGGTCTGTCTCAAAGGAGATGTATGGCTTTCCTAAGGATGAAATCCATGTTTGTCTTCGTTTTTCCCAAAAACCTGCATTCTTGTGCATATTCACCTGTAGTCATGCATGTGAACATGAGAACATGTGAATACACACTCATTCACACCAACAAAAATCTAGAAAATGAATTATTTTATTTTAAACTGACCTTTCAGAAATTGTTGGTTCAGAAAAGATTGATGAGTTTTGACAATATGGTTTATTTTTTTTAATTAAAAGATGAAAAGAAAACGAAAACAAAGTTTCCATGTCTAAGAATAAATGATATCAGGAATGAGATTAAAGTTTAAGTTTATGATTTCAATTGTTCCATAAATAATTATAGAAGAAAATTAATATAGCCTGTGAGAAGACACATTTTTTTTGTTTGTTTGTTTTTTTGTTTTTTGTTTTTCGAGACAGGGTTTCTCTGTGTAGCCCTGGCTGTCCTGGAACTCACTCTGTAGACCAGACTCAGAAATCTGCCTGCCTCTGCCTCCCAAGTGCCTGGATTAAAGACGTGTGCCACCACTGCCCAGCTTTGTTTGTTTGTTTTCATATTCAGTTGGTTTAACTAGGATGTTTGAACAAACTATAATTTGACATTTTCAAAGGAAAAAAAAATAAAGTAAATCATTTTCTTAATGTAATGAGTAAGGGGGTTAGAGAGGTACACAGAGGTTAAGAGCACTTTTCTTTCAGAGGACCTGAGTTTAGCTTCCGTCACCTATGTCAAGCACCTCATTAACACCTGTAATTGAAGTTTCTTCTGTCCTTCCTAGATACTTGGATGCATTCACACAGCAGAGACAGAAATATACATGATTAGATATTAATAAAAAATTAATTTATCCTAAAAATAAAAAATATGAAAAAATATACTGTGGTTTTATATTTATGCCTATCAAAAGTATGTGTGTCTATATACATTCCCTACTGTGGTTCTATATTTTCTTTGCTGTGAAATGTTGAATGATGACAGAAAATCCATTATTTATCAATTAACAGCAGTAATGTACTTAAAAAAAAAACTGTATTCACTGTGTTCTCATTTTTTTTTTCAAATTTAGTTTTCTCCTTTCAACATGCATACTTAAGAGAGTGGTGATTATTATGTGAGTCTAAATAATTATTGGCTTTTTGGTTGCTGATGGACGAACGCAGTGTCTATCGGGCTAGGCAAGTATTCTATCACTGAGCCTACTATTACTTCTTTAATGTTACCATCCCAGTAATACTACTTAAGAAAGTATATGTGCAAAATCTGAAAACTTACCCAATGTGACATTTGCTATGAATACTATGAATAAGAAATTAGGTCAAATATTAATATATAATATCCTGTTTGATAATGTAACCTGAATTCTTTCAAGTTCAGAGAGTGTGATATGATAATAACATGTGGAATATCTTGTTATAACTTACATTAATCAAGAGAAAAAAATGACAAAAAGAGATACCAGTTTTGCACTATTAAGATGCACCTTGATGCCCTATTATTCTTGTGGTGATTTCTAGGGTTTACAACTCTGGAGGCTTATTATTTTCCTCCCCTGGCATCTTTCATAGCACCTGTCTATAGTATGAAAGCTAATTCTCACAGTAAGGGTATTTGAAAAGTCCAGAGAGAATTATACTTATGTTTACTTAAATTACATATAGTGTGTGTGTGTGTGTGTGTGTGTGTGTGTGTGTGTGTGTATTTGTTCACACTGGATAATAATGCTCCACCCAAGAATCAGACATGAGTAATCTTTCTTTAAGTTTTTTGTTTTGTTTTGTTTGGTTTTTCTTTATTTTTTTGGTCAGGGTACCAGACAGGTTTCCCCCAATAATACATAACATTGTTGTTGCCCAAGAGGAATCCTAGAATATAAAGATAATTTCTGATTCCTAAAAAGAAAATGACTTAGCCTGGATACAGAACATGGTAAAAATGAGCAGGACAGAAGTATAGGTCTGAGTATCTTTCAGATAGGATGTCTATGTATAGCACAGGTTGGTCTTCAGCTAACAAATTTTCAATTCAGTACCCTGGGTGCTTCTACAGAGCTACATAATAATCACTGAATTATGGTATCTTTGTTGTGGATGTTTTATTACTGTGTGCATTTTCTTTTTGTTATAAGCACATAGGGGAAATGAGAGTAAAAAGATATGAGGACAACATTTGTAAAAGAAGGATGCAGTGGTAAGTCAATCTAATGGAACTTGGGACACTAAGGAAAAGACTCAGTCGCTGAAGTGCTTATTGTTAAAGTAGGATAACCTGAATTCAAATCCACCATGGCTTAACAAAAAGCCAGCATTCAGATCCCACATAGCCTTACAAAAAGCCAAACATAGCAGTGCTGAACTGAAGTCCCTGTGACATTATGAGGAAGGAAGACAGAAGTGTTCTGGCTCTCACTGGCTTGACAGGTTGTCCACCATGTTAACACCTGTTCTAATGAAATACAACTTCAAAACCTATACAGGAGAAAACCACCTCCCTCAACTTGAGTCTCCCATGTGAAAAGAAAGGAACACACACACACACACAAATACACATACTCACATGCTTCCAGATACACAGTCACACATACACAAAGATAGTAAGAAACATACAAATACACACACTCACAAGCACAAACACACATTCACAAGACATACACTTAAACACACACACAGTTGCACAGGCTAACAAAACCGTTACACACATTCACACATTTAAACACAAAAAGCACTTTACATATACACTATCATACGCATTTACATATACAACACACACTTAAACACACACTCATACAATCTCACACACACACATATACCCACACACTCACATATTCACACGTACACAAACACATACAGTCAAGTGATTTTATTGTATGACAGACTTGTCATGTGATTTTTTTTTTTTTAATGGAAGAGTTTTTATGTTATCGCTATTTTATTTTTTTTAATTCTGAGAATGTGAAATTGAGTCTTTAGGAGAAAATAATATAAGTAGTTCAAAAATACATTTATTTTATTTAATACTCAAATAGATAGTCAAATATTTGCAAATTCTTCTGCTTTTGTCTCAGGTATATATAAGCCAACAGTAATATAAAGTTAAAATAAGACAATTCAAAGAAAACTGTTCTGTGGCTTTTATTAAGTTTTTAAATCCCACTATAATTATACTACCCATTGAACCTCATGTCTTCCTGAATTTTACAATGGTCTTCCAAGCTCTGATGCAAAACCAATAAACATGAGCAATGCTTGTGATGGGTTGGTAATCTTCTTAATAAATCCTTGAGTTATGAACAAATCTGAAATTAACTTCCTTATTTCCTTGAAATAAACTTAAAAATGCAAACAGAGGCCCAAACAACCAGGGTTACAGAGTTTAAAGATGCTATTTTTACTATGTAATGCACTTTCTTTCTGCTACTACAATTTTTAAATCTTAATAATATTTGTTCCATGATGCAAATAGGGATTGCAAAAAGTGGCAAAAGGTAACAGTGGGGGACTTGTACGTGGTTTCTAAGCAAAGCAATTAAATCAGTTTCTTGTTGACCATTTCCAATGAATTCCAACAAAGTAGCAGCAATGCTCTCTCTACAATCAGGAGCATCAAGAAAAATGACACAAAAGGGAATATCTAAATATATTTTTTAATAAATAATATGATATGACCTTGCTTTTATCTCTTAAAAAAATGAAACGAGGAACAAAGCAGCTTATCAGATTATAAATCTAAAAATAGAAATAATAACTGTATCTATGTGTGAAGCAGTGGTCTAGAATACTGAAGCAGGTAGGCAGTCCTCCTGTGTATAGTGGTACAATCAAAGGACATGTAATAAAGAGCAGATCAGTACATTAATCATTACAGTTTACAGTGACATATCCGGTATGCCCTAAAATAATCGGCTAGTGTCATGTTCAATGATAGTGCTGACATTTTTTTCCTAGCCTTAATGATAAAATATGAATAAATATATTTCAATGTTTTAAGCTTTCACAAAATTCAGTAACGTTCCACTGAAAAGTCTGATTTCATCTATAAAATAAAACTTGTCATTTATCTTCAGCAAGCATAAGTAAAGAAACTATATTGATATTTATAATGTAGGCATGACCATCATGTTACAGAATACCTCAAAATAAAGCAAGGGCTTATACTGCTAGAAGGCAAAGTGTACCATATTACATATAAGCCCATGGTGTTTTATATATTAAAATTATGTGTACAAGTTATGTAGTTTGCTCTTTGTTGTTTGTTATTCAACTGGAAAATATTAAATGACTGCCTCTTACAGCAAAGAATTACCTACTTAGACTTAATATAAGCCACAGGCACATTTAAAATATGTCTTCAGAAATGGAAAAATACTTTGCAATTGGGAGATGCATGTTAAATTAAAATAATCACTAATCAAAGTGGGATGCCCTTGTGTTTAAAAATAAAAAGTTGCCCTGTTATTTTCTCCTAATTTTCAGAATTTATAATAGCAATTTCATGCTTAGCTTTGGAAAATGAGCTAACCACTGAGATCTCTCTCCAGTTTCCACACACCTCAAATTGTAAGTTAGAATTGAACACAATAAGGTGATATGGTTGATGAAGAATAATAGCTCACAATAAATTATTACAGTAATATATTGTAAGAAAATTTGTGTATATGCTTTCTCTCTCTCTCCTCTCTCTCTCTCTCTCTCTCTCTCTTTTCTCTCTCTCTTTCTCTCAACATGTTAAATACACCGAGCTTAGTTATGCTCTCACCTTAGTTCTGGTTAAAGTGTCATGGTTCATACACTTAATATAGTATAAAGTGAGAAGGATGTAAGCTCATGGCAGCCACTGCTACACTGAATAAAGATACCTTAAACATTGGCACTGTGAAACCTAGACACTTGCACTTTTTAGCAAGAAGGCTGCTAAGTGACACTGAGTCACTAGGGGATGGTCACAAGAAGAAAGTGGAAACTGGATACATATGTGATTTATATCCTAGGAGGTATAAGGTGGGATGGTTTGAGATAGTATCACACTGTGCAGACTGGCACACTAGTACTTATGAATTATGCAGTTCCAAATTATTATTTCTAATTCTTATCAACCACAACTAATATAAGTAACCAAACCTTCAGAAAATAAGGTTATACATACCAGTGTGGATCCTTATAATTATATAGTTTTTGCTTCACTTCAGACTGATTAACGGAAATGAGGTGATAAAGTGTAAAGCTAGATGAAATGTACGTTACCGATTTTTGTTATCATGAATTTTCCACTGTTTACAATGAAAAGACTTTGCTTCCTCTGAGCACTGTTTATAGCAAATTCAAAAATGGTACTTAGTGAAGGATAAGCTAATGAAATCTTAAGCAACTTTTTGAACATATTTGAAACTATTTTCCTACCTATTTTTTTCTATGAAGGTGAATTTCTATGCCAGTAATATACAAGTGAAATAAAATAATGTTTACAATGCTCCTGTCACCATGTTCTCTGCACGGTGGATTCTTTCATAACTGAGAATGACAGATTTTAATGATCATTATTTTCCCAATCATAAAATGATCCTAAACTCATAGTATTAAATGAAGTGTTTCTGGTGAGTAAAATATATTATTTCTATCTGAATGATCTTTTTATATGTTGTAATTTAAGCTGAAAAGAATGATAACACACAACCTACCAGGAATTCCAACCAAGAACTTGAATTATTTATTCATTCCTTTGGGCTAAAGTTGGTAATTTAAAATCACAAAACATTGCAAAAGATGAATTAAGTCATTAGGAGACATCAATATTTTTGCTCAGAAAAGATTATCTGATTTTTTCACTGGCCTGGTATAGAAGGTAGAGATAAAAGAAAAGGCATAGTTAGTGAATGTTGGCACAAAGGAGATCTAGTAATGTCTAGAAGGTTGATCTGTGCAAGACAGCCCCAGGCCAAGGCTACTGTTGCCAGTCTACCCTCCCTTGGGGTTTTCTAAATTCTGTATCAAAGGAGAAACTGTAAAGTCCATTCAGAAAGTTTCCCACAAAGCCAAACTGATTCCTTATGTTTTGATGCTATATCTTTATTACTGTGTGGGGTTGGAAATTCATATTATACCTATTCTTTTTCAGATTAGTGCCTTTAGTTTTAATTTTAACACATATTGAATTCAAGGGTATTGCATATTTGGGGAGAAATAACCACTGAGTTCATCTCAACTTTAAGTACACATTGCAAACAAAGGTCATGTAATCATCTTACTGGATGACAGAAACTTCATTCACCCACTACATATGTAGAAAATTACTTAGTAAACTTAAAAGCATCGGCACAACAAAGGGCACCATCGCTCAAAGCAGCCACCTACACACTGAAAAAAAGAATTTTTATAGCCTGGGCAGTATTCTGACTCAGAGAAGTAATGTTCAAAATATATGAAGAGCTCAAAAACCAAAATATCAAGAGAACAAATAACCTAATTAAAATGGGGTTTAGATCTAAATAAAGAATCTTCAAAAGCAGAAACTCAAATGGCTGAAAACCCTAAGAAATTTTCAGCTTCTTTAGCCATCAAGGAAATGACAATTAAACCTACTTTGAGATTTCATTTTCGTGCCTATCAGAATGACTAAAATCAGTAAAACAAAGGAGAGCTTATGATGGTCATGGTATAGAGTAAAAATCATCCATCCATCCACTCCTGGTGGAAGTGCAAACTTGCAGAGCCACTAAGAAAATCAGTGTGATAGTTCCTTAGGAAAACGGGAATGGATCTCCCTCAAGATCCAGCTATGCTGCTCTTGCATATATATTCAAAGGATGCTCCATTCCACCACAGTGACACTTGTGGAACAATGTTCATTTTTGTTCTAGTCAGAGTAGCTATAAATTGGAAAAAATAGATGTCCCTCGACAAATGAACAGATGAGAAAATGTCGTGCATTGAAAGAACAGAATATTGTCCAGCCACTTTAAAAAGTGAAATCATGAAATTCACGGGTAAATAGATTGAACTCTAAAGAACCATCCTGAATGTGGTATCCTAGACTTACAAAGACAAAAATGCTATGCATTTGTTTATCTGTCAATACTAGCTGTTATGTCAATGAAAACTAAACTACAATCCATAGGACCTCTGGGGAGGCCAAGTATAGAATAAGAGAAAGTATGAGTAGATGTATCTCCTTAGGATAAGGAAACAAAATAATTATATATGGGTTGGTGGGGAGGGGTGGAACAGGAGGATTCAGTGGGAAATGAGAAGGGTGAGGAACAAGGAAGGGACTATGGGGGAGAGACAATGAATATTATGAGTAGTTGGAAGGCTAGTATAGATACCTACTATATTAGAAGTTTCCTAAAATATAGACATAACCAGGTGATCTAATACAACTGTCAAATAATGGAGGACACAGAGCCCTAACTGGCCATCTCCAGTCACCAAATGAACATTCAATTATCTGAAATAAATTAAATCTAATTGACTTGTTGGCCAGAATGAACCCATGGGAAGGCCTAAACAAATCAGGCTGCTGCTAAGACTATAAGTTCCTCTCCACAAACTGACTGCAAGGCCTCATTGCTGTAGGCAACACCTATACAACTCACTGAAGATGAAGAAGTCAAATTAATTCTCTAGAGAGCCTTCATCTCTTCATTCTCGCCTCATTGCTACAGGAAGGTAGCTTAGAGTCTACCAAAAAAAAAAAAAAATGTAAACACCAACCAGACACAAAACTTTTGATCTACAGTCCTGGCCTGCCTGCAAGATATAGAACAAAGCTGGTGGTAGCCACTAACCAATATCAGATTTGACTTAAGACCCATAAGAATGGAATCTAAAGCTGAACCTGCTTGTGAAATCAAAAATCTGAGACCATATAGTCCAGGGACAAAAATCAAAACCAAATCCAAACAATCAAAACAGCAGAAACAAACAAACAAACAAACAAACAGACACAAAATACTAATGTTATAGAAAAGAACATAGTAATAAACTGACTCCAAATGTCATTTTTTCTACTCATAGATCAGTTCTTTGCTTAACCATCATCAGAGAATTTTCTCCAGTAGAAGATGGGAGTGAATATAGAGAAAATGTATGTAGAATGAAAGCTCTGGGAACACTCAGTCCTAAATGGGATGCCAGCATCAAATCTTTCTCCTCAGGGTCCAGGGCACCATGCAAAAGATGAGCCAGAAAGAGTGTAAGATACAGAGGTGGTGGAGAACACCAAGGAAACAAGATTGATGCCCATATGAACCTATTTTTATCTAAAAGGAAAAATAGCTCTCTCTCTCTCTTGCTCTCTCTCTCTCTCTCTCTCTCTCTCTCTTTCTCTCTTTCTCTCGTTCTCTCTCTGAGTGAGTATGTGTCGTGTGTGTGTGTGTGTGTGTGTGTGTGTATTTGTGTGTGTGTGTGTGTGTATAAAGAAGCCGATGAAAACCTCTGGTGTGTTGTAGGGTCTATTGCTTGTTTATTTTGATCTTTTGTTTTTTGTTTTCTTGAACACAATGCTAGCTCCTAAAGATTTTTCTTACATTGTCTCTTAGCTCTCTATAGGGTCATTCCAAGATTAAGTAAACCTGTGCTACCCATCTGGCTTTCATGTGGCACTGGAGAATCTGAACTCAGATTCTCAGGCTTACATAGAAAACAAGTTGCCCATTGACCTATCTTCCTATTGTTAGGAAGAAGATTTTTACAGAATAATGATATAATAAGAATTATACTATTATAATGTCTGACAGGCATCAAGGAGAATGATTCTTGTTAGCACAATGCAAAATGGTATTACAGGAGTCTAAGGAGGTTAATACTTCCTTTAGAAGCATGTGTTGACTTCAATGGTGCCATTAATTATAGTAGAGTAGAATCAGAAAGTGCTTCCTCACAGGGAGCATTTAATAATCTTCTGGTAAGGAAACAATGTTTGTCGCATCTTAAGTACAGGATTTGGATAGTAGAGGTTGAAATCCCAGAGATAATGCAATGATTGGGATAAGGCATAATCATGGAAATTATGTCTAAATCAATAAAAGTTTATGTTTAGTGTATAAAACTACAGAGGAAATATTAGAGATAAAAACAGACTGTCTCATCTCTAGCAGTGATAAAGAGTATTGCCAGAAAAGTCGTTAAAGTTAAGAACATAGAATGAATCGGAATAATGCCCAGCAAATTGTGTGATCAGTGAGGTGTGGGTGAATTCGGAAAGCAGATTCAATTTTTTACATTATATAAAGCAGTGCAATGTGACACAATACTGCTATACAAATTGTGTCATTAACACAATAATGTAATGAAAAAAACTGCTTATTTATAGTGGTGGTGATTTAGATCTGGAAGCCACACGTACTTATGGTACAAGATTTACCATAATATTTTTTAGAAAAGACATGTAAGGGTTTATGTTGTCTAGAATTTCACTTAAGACTTAAGCGTATTCCAATAATTAGGAGTGTCTAAGTATGAAGTCACCTCTCTTTTGCCTCCTCCTACCATTCCAGGAAAGTAGTGTGCTTTTAGAAGCTATAATCATCATGGGAGGTTATATGTCACTATTTTGTGTCCTGTCTGCTTGCTCAGACATAGAATATACCACTTACTAACAATGTTCAGTTCTCTAAGAGGTGTTAGAAAATTGAAGCTAAATAGGATGATTGAACATTATTGTGTTCTCTGAGGTGAGCTTAAAGCTGAGAATGAGCAGTATGCAAAGCTTTATAACATATTATGTATTTCAAAATACTCGAAGAAACTTAAATCAGATACATCTATCCTGATGGCAAATCCTCTTCTATAAACCATTTATATCCTTCTAATTTTTCTTTGACTTTTCAGAGATGTTTCAAGCAAGTATTCCTTGATGCACCTCCATTTTTAAATAAGCCCCCATTTTTGCTTTGAGTTAAATTAAATGTGTTATTCTATTTCTATATGTTGAAGTTCTTTCCTTTTACATAAAATGAGAATGGATGAGGAAAAACATGAGATTTCCTTATGTAACTTATATGCAGTTAAGATATTTTACATAAGGATAGTGGAATTTTGAAAGCCATTAGCAGCTCCTTGAAACTTCTCAAAGCACGTTTGACACAGAATCTCATTATCAGAATGTACTTTACATGTAAGGTTCCTCTTTCAGCTATCTTCTTCACCATTCACTTCTATACTATATATACATATACGTATACATATATGTATACTATATATATATATAGTATACATGTAATTGAGAATATTGTATATATATAGTATTCTAGTATATCTAATATACTCAAATATACTCATTAGAAAAGCTCCCTTTAAAGGCGGTAACATTTATCTCATACTTAACTTCACAACTCCTCATACTCAACACCCTAACTATTCAAGAGAAAAGCAGAGTTTTCCTTGTGACCTGTATAGCACACACTGGCTGTCAAAACCACAGAGCAAAGTACATTTCTTTCCCTTTCTCAAATCCATCTCCAAGCGAAAACCTTCCCACTTCATTCTTTATTTTGTCTGATGCATTCTACTGCAATTCTAACTGTATATTTGTTCATCTTTATTGATGGTCTTCTACCAGGGATTTACATTCATCTCAAAAATGAATTTCTATACTTTTGACCCCATCTCTTATTGCTTATAACCTGTAATGTATTTTTTCCTTTAATATTATATCCTCTTGCATCTTTTAGCTCTCCCTTCCTTTTGATTCAGCCTCTCTGCCACCTGAAATCAGTCTTGCTTTACTAAAGTTATTATAACATTGAGACACACATGAAGTCATATTTGACTATCCTTTCTGCATGGATTTATTATAAAAATTAAATATTAGTGCACAGTAATAGATTTGTGTATATTTCTTCACCATAGAATGTCAAGCACACAACAACTTCTTCTTATTGTGCATTTGTGTTTCACAAGATGTTTTCTTCATCTTTGTCCTCTTTCTCCTCTTTCTGCGTTTCCTCTTATCCTTCTATCCCCCCACAACAGGTTATCTAGTCTCTATAAATAAAATAAAGATACAACATAATATTCTCAATTACATGATATATATATATATATATATATATATATATATATATATATATATAATTGATGCTTAGAACATTTATTTTCCAAATTTGAAGCATGTTTAACCAATACTGACCATGATGATACACAAGTTGCAGCCATGGTATGACCAGTTAGATGATTGAATCTTTGCATACCACATAGGAATGGGTTTAATTCTTGGTCCATGCAGAGCCTTAGAACATTTGATCTTGCCTGACAAGAGGTATGAAGTTTCAGTCAGGCATGATAATGCTTACTTTTACATGTTTCCACATAAGTCGTGAGCCACATAATTTCATCCATTGAAGACCTACTATGTATCAGTGTGGCAGTATTTGCAGAAGATGGTTTTGGAAGGTAATTAGGTTTGTGTATATTATTAAGAATTTGACTCTTATGATAGAATTGGGGTCAAGAGCAGTCTTTATTTCTTCCTGCCTCTTGGAGGTATAGCTACAACAAAGGGCTGTCATCATCCTGCAAACTCGAGAACAGTAACCATATATTGTGTGGCTAAGTCAGATGGACAGGGAGGACACCTTAACTGTGTACCTCTAATCTCCAGAACAACAGAAAATAAATTTATACTAGTTAATTTGTTCAGTCAATGATATTTTGCTGCCTAAGACACTGATGATGCCTACCTGTGAATTTAATTCTCAATTCTATCATTATTAAAATAATGTAAACCTAGACAATGCAAAGTGTGTTTATCCTTTCATTTACATTACATGAACTACATGGAAAAATTTGTATTAATTTAAAATATTTACATTACCATCTTCCTTGTCTCATGAAAGTGAAAATATATTCAAGTTCTATTTTACTTACCTAATGTAATCTACTAATACATTATAATCTGCATAAAAGTCTCTTACTGAGTTGACTTAATTCATGGATATTACATAAATTGCTCTTTTCTAATACAAATGGGGTTTAATTAATGTAGTCAAAGCACTTTTTTTTCTTTTTTACCCCCTTTTTCTACAATGTTAATTTTCTTGGAAGTACACAATCCTTTAAATTTATAATCATTAAAAGTGGTAGTTGACAATAATGTACTTGTATTTCTATCTGAACAGTTAAAGTCACCTGAAATCTCATGTGCTATATTGATGCTGCCTTGTTCTGATGACTGTGGTCCTCAGAAGGAAAATCTCATCTTCCCTGAGCTTTTTCACGGTAACATGTACTTTATAGATCAGAAGACATCACTTCATTGCTGTACATCACACAGCAGGCGGTGTGAGTTGAAAGGAGGGAGCAAAGAGAGAAAAGGTGCATTAAGGCATTCTTCAGCACACTTTAAAGTGAGAAAAAGAGAAATAGCAATACTATTCCTTAAATTTCAAATCAGAAACATTTTAGAGAATACTGCAGAATTTCAAACACAATGATTTTTACTTAAAAGGCACCAATAGTATTTCTTTCCCTGTCTGGCATCCTCCAGTGTCAAATCATCCTGTGTACCGTTAGCACATCCTGCACAGGCTTATTCTATTGTGCTGGGGGTTTAATGATCTCTACAAGGTAGACAGCAAATGAGCCCCAAAGATGGAAATAGATCTGTGAGAACATTGATGAGCTGTTTAATGCCTTTCTGAAGTAATACACACAGAAAACATTTGCCTACTGCCATTGGTTATACAACAAGAGAGCAAGGACCTAAGCGAGAGGGAATATAGTTCAGTTTGATTCAATGAAGCAGAGGTGATTCACTTGGTTACCTCAACAGGATTTAATTCTAACTATTAGCTTGGTTCCTACAATTTCTATAGTGATTTAAACTTGTCGCACATTTGTGAATTCCCTTTCACGGTACTAGCTCTCCTTTCAAAGACATTATATATCATTTGGAAAATCTATTTAGGTATTCATAAGCCTTAACTATTTATTTCCAGTATGTTTCACTGAACAATTGATTACTTCTAATAATCTCTGCAATTAGAAATAAAATATTTTTATTATCTTAGCTTCTTTGCTGAGATATAATTTAATTAGATGAGTCTTATGCAGATATTGAATAAATTATACTAAAATAATTGTACCCATTTTTCAAATAGGCTTTTTATTCATTGATTAGATTACATTTTTTTAATTGGTTAAGAGGACTAATTATTTTGTTTACTCTTTCCTTTACACAAATATGGAAGGTGATTAATTTGGTTTCTAAAATTATTAGAAGGCTTTGGCTGTCTTCTGTTTATTCTAAAATAACTATATTTTTAGAGAGTTTATACCTGTGGTTACCGACTAACTTATGTAGGACTGTGGGTAAATGGGGCTGCAGCAGGGGAGGCTGCCTGGAGACTTCCACCATGCAGCGGGTCCCACATCCAGGAGAAAGGTCTGGGGTTCCACAGGCTAGAAGCTTCTGAGATGACAGGCCCCAATGACATGAAGAAGTCCTTGGTTCCAAAAGGGTTTATTGTCATGGCAGATGGTGGATGGATCTGGATGTACCCCCCCAAACTCAGCGCAGACCTGAGTTAAGTAGGGAGGGAGAAAGGGGGAGGTTCTGGGGAGGAATGCTTAATTGGCTCTGCCCTCTGACCTTCATTAGTATGTAAATCTCTAGGGCCCTAGGCCTGTAGTCACACCCTCTACCTGTGCACTTTGGGAGGGGCTGTAATGGCCTACGTGACTGAACAATGTAGGTCCATGGAGATGAGACTGCTTGTCAGGACCCTGGGTTCTGGGGACATGGCCAAACTCCCGCCATTTCTCCTTTGGAGTCTTGGGTTCTAGGCCCATGCCCAGCCAAGAACCAGGATACCCTTACGTAGTCCCACATAGGACCTTGGAATAAAATGCATATAAGATCATAAACATTAAATATGGTAATTTATTATCATGAATGTATGATCACACAATTTTACTAAGAGTAAAATTTGTCTTGAAAATTATTTCTATATAAGAGAGCTCCATATAGCAGATTTAATTATAACACTATTGCATGAGTGTATTAAAAAAAGTATTGCATGTATGGATGACAATTCTCATAGACTGTTTAGTGTTGATTCCTGTGTTTTATGAATTATTTAGGACTGAAATTACTTACTTTAAGATTTTACTATTGTATAATAATCACTTTTCCTTTTATTGAAGGTAGATTTTTCTTACATAATATATCCTATTTCTTCTCCTCCCTGTTCCTCACCTACCACCTCTTTCTTCAGCATCCATTCTTTTTCAGTCTCTAGAAAATAAATAGGTTTCTAAGGATAATAAAAATATAATATAATAAAAATAACTAGCACATAGAAATTTGACAAAACCAACATAAAGAAAAGAGTCCAAAAGAAGGTGCCAGAAACAGAGATGTGCTTATTCAAACATTCAGTAATAGTATATTGGAATATGTATGTATATATGCAAGAGATCTGGTATAGACCCATGCAAGCCCTATGCAGGCTGCTTTAGTCTCCGTGAATGCACATGTGCTTTGGTCATGACATTTAGCTGCCCTTGTGGTCATGAAGCTCTCCATTCCTTTTGGTTCTTGAGCTCTTTTCTCCTCTTCTGCCTGAGCCCTAAAAGGAGAGATTATAAAGAGACCTCCACTTTAGAGCTAAGTGTTCCATGATTTTTATTCTCTGCAAAAAGTCTGGCTGTGCATTTGTTCCTATCCATTGTAGGAAAAAGGTACTCTTATGGTGACCGAATAAGACACTGATCTATGATTGTAGCAAGTGTCATTAGATGTCATTTTATTAATTTTTTTTGGATAGTATTTGGTTTTAATGTAGATCTTTAATCTGTGCTATCTAGCCTCAGATTCTTGGCCTCTAAGCAGTTTCAGGTATGGGTTTCAGCTCCTGTGAGAGCATGAAAAGTACTTTCCTGTTCAAAAGATGCTATAATATGGGAGTGAAGATTCTATGTAGGCACCAGCCCAAATTCTTCATGTTCAATGAGTTATATCTTGCAATGTCTTCAGCAAGAGCGGATCAACATCAGTTTGTGGAGAGATAAAACCTGTGGTCTTGGTAAGAAGCTGGATGTTTTGAGTTCCCATGTCCGTTAGTTCACCTCCTATATACTTATATTTTATGAAGCTTCTGCTGTCTTAGATTTCCATACTACTCTTCAAATGGTTTTTAATTCACTCTTGTCTCTCTACCTCTAGGTCTCTCTCTGTCTCTCTTCCTCTGTGCCTGTCTCTGTCTCTTTGTCTCTGTCGCCCACTCTACTCTTCATGGCCCCAACATCTATCCATATCCATCTATTCTATTTCTCTTCTCTAATGAGATCTATGTGTTACCACAACTCCAATAATGAGATACCTCACTCAGGGTCACTTTTTTCTAGTTCCCTTCATTTGCCTGTGAATTTCATGATTTTGCTTTTTAAAACGATGAGCAAGAATCTGTTCTGTAAATGTAGCACATTTTCTTTATGTATTCTTCTGTTGAGGGGCATCCAGTTTGTCTTCATTTTCTGACTATTAATAAAGCAGGAAGGAACAGATTGGAGCAAATCTCACTGTGGTAGGATGAAGTTTCCCAAGCGTGGTATATAATTTGTGGTACACAGATTCTCATCTTCCTGAGGAACCACCAGGATCTCTATAGTTGTTGTACAAATATGCAGTCCCACTAGCAAGGGTTGAGTGTTCCCCTTACTCCACATCCTTACCACCATGAGTTGTAAGAGTTTTATGAATTACAGGGATAAAATCTCCACATCCTTACCACCATTTTTTATTGATTTTATTTATTGATTTTATTTATTGTTTTATTGATGTTATTGTTTGATTGATTTAAGTCATTCTGATTGGGGGTGGGATGAAATCTCAAGGTAGGTTTGATTTATATTTTCCTGATGGCCAAGGATGCTGAACATTTCTTTAAATATTTCTCAGTCACTCGAGTTTCCTCTTTTGTCAACTGTTAGTTCACCTCTGTATCTCAATTTTTTAAAGCTAGGTAGCTAATTTTAGATATCTATTTTTTTTGATTCTTTATGTATTTTAGATACTAGCCCTTGTTTAGCCTTAGCAGAATTCGGTCTTAGAGGAATTTAGTCATAATCCCTTGGAGGGTTGCTTTACCACATTCAACATAGTTATTGTGAAAAGAGTAACGCCTATATTGCTAATTATCAATTATTGCAACTCTCAACCATGAATCTAACTTTACTAAAACATGGAAGTAGACAAAATCAACATATTGCTAAATTATCAAAACATATAAAAGTGAAGACATTTTAATAGCAAAGCAAAATAGACGCTTTCTATCCTTTAAACGGAATTAGTATGATTGGGCCAGCACAGCCTCAGGCCTTTAGGCTTCGGGACCACAATGATAAGGTGTTTTGCATCTACAAATTGCCCAAGCACAGCAGAGAGGGGTCCATCATGATTGATGTTCATCACCTCAGAAATGTATTTGATGATGTCTAATTATGGCAACTAAAATACAGTTGCTACATTTCACTCCTATTACCCTCCCTGGACTGCAACAAATAAAAAATATGACATCACTGCTGCTAACATTGTTATAAGAATGCCTACATGGAGACATGTTGTCATGCGATACCGCTTACTAGTGCAAGAATGAAATGGTATGAAAACCATTTTGTACAATGGAATTTGCCGAGTAAGTTTTTATAACTTTCTTTTTTTTTTTTTTTTTAATTTTTATTTTCAGCAAATCAAAAAAATTTAAAAAGCATTCAAACAGAATAACATGAAAATAAACAAACAAGCAAAATACCAAGGGTCAGATATACTTATACAAGAATTCTATAGAGCCTTCAAACAAGCAACACTTTTTAAGTTATGTTTAAAAAAATTCAGAACCACAATAAGCTCCTTCACAAAGCAAATAATATTGAAATAGTGAAATCAAGTGTAAACCCAACAAAAATATATAAATTATAGTCCAGTATCCCTCATGAATATACATACAAAAATTCTCAATGAAGTAGTTGCAAACTGAATACAAGAGATATAAAAAAATAATATTCCATGAATAACTGAACAACTATTTTTTTTTAGAAGACCGTACTCCATATACAGGCTGCATGATTTAGGATAGCCCCCACTCCAGATGTTTGAGACCTACATGAAAACCAAGCTGCACATTTACAACATAAGTGCAGGGAGGCCTAGGTTCAGCCCATGGAGGTAGATCTGTGTAGACTAGGTATGCTCCACGGTTGGTGATTCAGTCTCTGAGAGCTCCAAGGGTTCAGGTTCGTTTACTCTGTTGATCTTCCTGTGCAGTTCCTATCTCCTTAGGGCCCACAATCCTTCCACCTATTCTTCTTTAAGAGTCCTCAAGCTCCATCCACTGTTTGGCTCTGGATGTCTGTATCTGTCTGAGTCAGCTGCTGGTTAGAGCCTCTCAGAGGACAGCTTGCCGGTCTGTTCTCAGGCTGGAGGTTTAGCTCCTGGGAGCTCTGGTTGAATCTTTTGATACTCGTTCTAAAAAGGACAAAAACACCCTCACTTTGGTCTTCCTCCTTCTTCTTGAGTTTCATGAGGTTTATGCGTTGCGTCTTAGGTATTGTGTGCTTTTGGGGCTAATATCCGCTTATCAGTGAGTGCATACCATGTGTGTTCTTTTGTGATTGGGTCATCTCACTCAGGATGATATTTTCTAACTCCATCCATTTGTCTAAGAATTTCATGAGCTCATTATTTTTAATGGCTGAGTAGTACTCCATTGTGTAAATGTACCACATTTTCTGTATCCATTCTTCTGTTGAAGGACATCTGGGTTCTTTCCAGCTTCTGGCTATTATGAATAAGGCCGCTATAAACATAGTGGAGCATGTGGCCCTGTTGCATGTTGAAATATCTTCTGGGTATATACCCAGGAGGGGTATAGCTGGGTCCTCAGGTAACACCATGTTCAATTTTCTGAGGTATCGCCAGACTGCTTTCCATAGTGTGTCACTTGCATCCACAACAAGGAGTGTTCCTTTTCTCCAACCTCCAAATCGCACCTGGTTGGATCTACCAATACGGTGTGAGTGAATCTCATGTTTTTTCATTTGCATTTCCCTGATGACTAGGGATGCTGAGCACTTCTTTAGATGTTTCTCAATCATTCGAGTTTCCTCAGTTGAGAGTTCTTTGTTCAACTCTCTCCCCATTTTTTAATAGGTTATTTGATGGTCTGGAATCTAGTTTCTTCAGTTCTTTGTATACCTTGGATATTAGCCCTCTATCAGATGTAAGGTTGGTGAGATCTTTTCCCAGTCTGTTGGTTCCCGCTTTGTCCTGTTGACCGTATCCTTTGCTTTACAGAAGCTTGCAGTTTTATGAGATCCCATTTTTCAATTCTTGATCTTAGAGCATACGCCATTGGTGTTCTGTTCAGGAACTTTTCCCCTGTGCCCTATGATCAAGGCTTTTCCCTATTTTCTCTTCTATTAGTTTCAGTGTAGCTGGTTTTATGTGGAGGTCCTTGATCCACTTGGAATTGAGCTTTGTACAAGGAGATAAGTATGGATCAAT